>JAFEMH010002697.1:242500-319373 GCA_022495995.1 Adenophora triphylla var. japonica
CCATCGTGTGCCAATGTACATTTTCTGGCATCTAAATTCTGAAACCATACAATTGCCTCGGGGTTAATTTAACGGATACTCTCTAATGTAGATTTCAATTTTCTATCTTGACTTGCTTTACCCGCTCTCCAAAACAGATACTTCAAACCTTCCCCTCTATGCTTATCCAAGAAATTTGCTCGAATATGTTTCAAGCAATATCGATGATTCACATTTGGCCATAAAAATAATCACATTTTTTTATAGGTCAATTTGATTAAACTAAAAATAATTACCCTTTAAAATGTCTTGTTTTCCTTCAACTTGCTGCAAATCCCATGATCCTGAAAGGAGCCTAAGGAGTTTTTACCTATTCTCAAACTGAAGATGTTCATCATAGAGATAGATAAAGAGTAGATGTTATGGTTGTTAAATTTCATTGCGTTCTTTTTAGAGATAATTTGAATCCCAAAGCTTCAATATTTAATCCCGAAAAGTTTTTATATATAAAGAACATCTGTTACCCTCAAGCATCCGGTTTCGTGGTGTAGTTGGTTATCACGCGCCTAACACACCGAAGGTCTCCTGTTCAAATCCGGCGAAGCCATTGCTTTATTTTTTTTTATGTTTGTGGATCACTGATGTTTACTTGGGAATTGAGTAGTGTATTCAAGAGCCTATCTGCTAATGGCTAAGTTTATGATCAAATCTATACTTATGTTGACCTAATTATTTTAAAGGGTAATTATTTTTAGGTAAAAAGCTGCATTACCTCTGGAGCAGTTATTACTGAGGGCATTTTCCTTTACTCTGAAGGATAACGCGAATGCGTGGTACTATCACTTGCCACCGAACAGCATTACATCTTGGCAGCAGTTGAAGGAGGTGTTCCTTGATGAGTTCTTCCTCCCCGATCGATTAATGTCATGAAGCGGGATATCAGCAACATGGAGCAGCGGTCCGATGAATCACTCACTATACGACTACCACAACCGGTTCTACAAGCTCTGCAGAAGCTGTCCGTATCATGGTTTTGATGATGAGCAGCTTATTGTTTATTTCTATGGGGGATTGACTGTGCAGGACAAAAGGTGGGTGGATTCTGCTTGTGGAGGTAGTATTTTGAATAAAACTACCAGGGATGCAGAGCAGTTGATAGAAGAATTGGTCAAGAGCACAAGGACGCACGGAAAGAGGTCTAGCGTTAGACAAGTCAGTGCTGCAGGATCGGGGGATACAACGAGTGATTTGAAGACCGAGCCGCGTATGTTAAAAGTCTGTTTTTACCTAAAAATAATTACCCTTTAAAATGTCTTGTTTTCCTTCAACTTGCTGCAAATCCCATGATCCTGAAAGGAGCCTAAGGAGTTTTTACCTATTCTCAAACTGAAGATGTTCATCCTAGAGATAGATAAAGAGTAGATGTTATGGTTGTTAAATTTCATTGCGTTCTTTTTAGAGATAATTTGAATCCCAAAGCTTCAATATTTAATCCCGAAAAGTTTTTATATATAAAGAACATCTGTTACCCTTGAAGCATCTGGTTTCGTGGTGTAGTTGGTTATCACGTCAGTCTAACACACTGAAGGTCTCCGGTTCAAACCCGGGCGAAGCCATTGCTTTATTTTTTTTTATGTTTGTGGATCACTGATGTTTACTTGGGAATTGAGTAGTGTATTCAAGAGCCTATCTGCTAATACTTATGTTGACCATGTATGCTTTTGTCAGTGGAAAAGAGGCAGGAGAAGAAAACAATATTTCACCTAGATGGTGTCTGCAGTAATCCCAGAAAAAAAGTTTGTGAGCTGAGCAGGTGTAGTTCTAATTAAGTTTCATCAAAGCATTTGGGATGAACTTTTTCCCGTATTCATTTAACAGTCAAGTATTAATTGGGTGTTATTTTTGCATGTTTTTCTTCTTCTGATTCTTAAACAGTTCAGAGCTAAGGTAAAATTTAGGCATGAATTTAAATTTACTTTTGGTCGCCAGTTGTGATTCATTACTGTCACAAATTCTGGTATGATGATGAGCTTTGTCTGTATATTGTCTCTCCTCCACATTCTTGCTTGTATAAATTAAGTGCAGAAGTTGCAGTCAAATGGGTTGGAGTGGAGGGATCATCAAAACACCAGACCATCTGATGTAAAAAGGGTCTCCACTTACAGAAGTGATCCATAGGCGTGAATTCCCCTGCGTAGTAAAACTTTGGGGTTTTCAGAAAATAACTAATTAAGCTGAGTAACTGTTAATCAAATGGAAAGTGACTCCTTTGGCTTCCTTCGCAAGCGTTTCTCATTCAATTACCATCACAAGTGAATTGCCTCCTCAGTGCTCTATTTCCTCCACTAGTCGGAAAGTCGTATGCGCTCTGCGAAAACAAAAAGCTTTAGTCTCCAACTGAAGTTTGATAAAGAAAAGATGAAAATATTGGGGTTTTCAGAAAAATAACAAACTAAAGCTGAGGAATGTCAATTGGAAGTCGGGTTCATAGAATGAACCAAACAATTTATAAAGGTCATTGACCTTTTTTTTTGGTACAAAAGAATAGAATAAAGGTCATTAACCACGGAAGGAAGCTTTGACACCAGATCAGACTATGGTTGCTGCTACCAGATCAGACTATGGTTGCTGCTACATCATCCCTTGCCGATTGGATATCAATGCATTATTGTGTTAACTGAATGGAGGCTGGCAGGTTATAGGTAAAGTTAAACCAGTTTTAAATTGCATACAATTACGAGTAATGCAAAGAACGTAGACTAGAATATCTCCCACATTGGCTAAAATAAATAAGGGAGCCTAGTATATATTTCAAGCTGTCAGAGCATGATGACACGACCTTACTTGAACAGGATCTGTTCTATAGTGTCGTACCTCTGTATCCTTGATTTCTAAGGAGACAGTGAACTCAAGTCTGGTGGATGAACCGTGGCTGTGTGGTCAGAGCGTGATTAACAATGGTTGCTGCTCCTGAGTTCGCACCAAAGTAGATGATCGTTGCTAGCTCCTTCGAGAGTCTAGCATGATCACTCAGCTGTCTGACAGACCTAACAAACTTTTTTTTTTTTTTTTTTTTTTTTCTGGTATTGCCCTATCTTTCAGCTTGACAGTAGAACTTATGAACTTGTGCAGTTCATAAGTGAGCATTGCTGTCAGCTAAGATGGTTAAAGCCTGGTTTTCGAAGTTCATAAGTGAGCATTGCTTCTAATCTTGGCCCTAGACCAAGCTAGCGATTGCAATGTTTATCATCCCATTTACTGTGCTGCAAGAGGATCTTGATCAGATGAACCATCAGGATTTCCATTCTCCAGCTCAATACTGGTAATCTCTTTTGATCTTGAAAAGGTATCTGAAGGTATATTGATTCCTGCAAATCCAATCATGACAGCTACAGCTCCTATATAATCCATGAAATTTGGTGCATTGCCCATCACTGAATCAACAATTGCAGCCAATGTTGAAATTGAGGGTCTAGCTTTTAGTCTCCAATTGATGTTCGATAAGAAAAGAATAAGACTTTGGGTTTTCAGAAAATAACAAATTAAAGCGGAGGAACTGTTAATCAACTGGAAAATAGGGGAATAGAATAAACCAAACTATTTAAAAAGTACAACAACCATGGAAGGAAGCACTGACACACCATATCATACTATGGTTGCTGCTACGTCATTTCCTGCTGATGGGGAATGAATGCATGATTGTGTTTAATTGAACTAAGGCTGGCACTTATCACAATATCCTTGATTTCTAAGGAGACAGTGAACCCAAGTCTGGTGGATGAACCGTAGTTAGCATGATCACTCAGCTGTCTGACAGACCTAACAAACTTTTTTTTTTGTTTTTTTTCCTGGTATTGCTCTATCTTTCAGCTTGACAGTAGAACTTATGAACTTGTGCAGTTCATAAGTGAGCATTGCTGTCAGCTAAGATGGTTAAAGCCTGGTTTTCGAGTTTACAATGTAGGAGATTTATTTGCAAAAAAGGTTTGGATTGCACCTGTGGTAGATGATAGTTGCAGTTTCTTTTGGGGTGTTTAGCATGGTCACACACACCTCTCTGACATTTATATCGTCCCTTCTTCTCTTGTTGTTATTCTGCCATTGTTTCCCTCTGCAATTGTTGCATCATTTTTTAACGGTTCATGAGCTTGATTACGGTTACGGGTTGCCAAAATACTGTTTAGCAATGATAGAACTTGTTAAGTAGTTCTTCCAAGCTACCCCGGTTCAAACACGAGCAGTGGCCCTTGGAGCAGGGACCAGAAAATTGCATTTCAACCAAAAAAAAAAAAGAAGAAGGTTGATTTATGCTATGACTGAACTCCTGAGAAAAAAGGAAAGAAAATTTTAACCGACACCGTGACACAGCGCTACAGATACACTCAATTGAAAGGAAGATCGAAAACAGCGTCGACTTGTGTCCTTTATAATGCTTGCGTAAAGGGTTCAGCAAAAGATGCCCAAGAAAAACCAACAACAACTGCCGTATGGAGAAGTGGTATATATCTATTCAGATCTCTTTTAGTTCTCCAAAAGAACTAAAGAATAAGAATCTTGTTTGTTTCATACAAATATTTTCCCGAATATATGTGGTACACTAATAGTAATATGACTTCTAATCTTGACCCTAGATCACAAAAAAGTGATTTTTAGTGACGAGGTATTTTGAGACCAATAAATTGTGCAGACCTTATAACTCACTAAATAAGTCAGTCCTCGTGGTAATGGGCTTTACAGGACGTCGAAGTTAGTCCTTAAAAAACACAATAGCAATATCTGCTAAATATGAAATAAATAAAATCGGAAAACCCTCCTCAATTCTAACGCCACTTCTTCCCCCTCTACTCTCTTGCACCTTCTCCTCTCTCTAACTAACGATCGATCACTCCAGGTTGCTACGCCTCCCGTCATCGGCAAGCGCCCTCGCTCCTACTACAGTACATCTCCCTCCCTCCCTCACACACTCTCTATACTCTATATATCTGTATTTTCATCTGATTTTATAAACTAGGGCTTCGTGTTTTTCTCTCGTAATTGTTGTATCCACTGTTGTTATTGTTCTTAGAAAACTAGGGTTTCGTTGTTAAGTATGTCGGTGCACTTGTTTTCGATCCTTGATTTTCATGTTTGCTTCAGGAAATTACAAAAATGTTCAGCATTGACTGTAATTGAATCAAATTTTTAGTTTACTTAGTGATAATATCTATTCATTTTCTTTCTTTTCTTCCTTGGATGGTTAAGGTATTTTTGTGTGGGCCATTATTATTAAATAATGCAAATCTAGTTAGAATTGATGCTACTCGTTTTTTAATGTTATAGGAAACATTTGGTATGATTGGTTCCTGCTTGTCCTATTTCATTTTGGGTTTGTTGTATAGTTCCTGCTTAGTGCATGACTCCCGATGTAGTTTGATGGTTTAATTTGGACTAGGTTGATAATGGGTGTGTATATGCACCTCTTGTGCTCTTCCGTTCTCAAATATGATTTCATAGCTTTATTTACCATACACTGAATGATTATGATTATGCCTGACATTGTAGATATTCCTGGTGGCCATGACCTGCCCAACTATTTTTCTCATGATGATGAGAGAGGACCATCCCATATGGCTAGAGATTCTGATGCCCTTGGAGCGTCTTATGACCGATATCTGCGCGGCGGGGTAGTTCCAGCCTCATGTTTACGTCTTTGAATTTTTTTTATCTGTGATCTCCACCTCTATATAGCTCTTTTAAAGTTCTAATTTTTTTGTTACTTGCCACAGCATTTTCCATCATATGGTGGTGGTGAGTTCACTAGACCCATATAAACACTAAATCTCGACATGTTCTGTGCCAAATACAGAGCAAGCTTTCCGATATGTCTATCTTTAGTAGGCCCATGCGCATTGGCGTTGCAACCCCCAAGAAGCCATCAGCTCAGCAGCCTTTTACGCAGAACCAGTATTCTTCTCAGGTTATGGCATTATATTCTTAGTTCTTCCATTTTTTGGCACTTGGGGATCTTCACGTGCCCACTTTCTTTGCTTTTGCTTTTGCTTACTACCTTAATTTTGAGCATGATTCAGGAGAAGCTAAATAAAATTTTTCATACTGCAACTTGACAAGTAATCTGGATATTTTAGTTGAATGATGTCCACTACTCTGAATGAGATAGAGGGTTCAATACTGAAGAATGTTACATATGAAACTAAGGAATGATATGTGATTTTCCACCGGGTAGAAATAAATGAAATAGGAAAACTGGAATGGAGTACATGACCCAACTACTTTCTTTGATTTTCTCATTATGATGAAACATATTGATGCAATATGTACTCTTAAGGCTCATGTTTGTTTTCTTTTGTTAGCTGTGGTATTATCTGATGGAAATGGTTCATTTGGTGCAGCACCTCAAGGCTCCCAGTCAGATGGTGATTCAGCCAACACAACGGTGAGACCAGCTTTTATTGTTCGTTGTCAGCAGCCATTGTTCCTCTGTTAATGTCATATATTTTCTTAATCTAGATTTTTGTGGGAGGGCTTGACTCAGATGTCTCTGATGAAGAACTGAGGCGGTCCTTTTCTCAGTATAAAGAAGTTTAAAATATTTGCTTCCCAAGCTCGAAGAGATTGCAGAGCGAGATCGTCGTGATAAAGAGATTGCTGAGTGGGACACGAGAATGGATACAGCTTTGGTATAGTCTTGTTTGAGATTGTTGGGAGGAGGAGAAGCACTGATCCTAATGTGAGTGGGACACGAGAATGGCTACCAAGATGGACTCGGGACATGTATGTGAAGGGTGTAAAGGTAATTGTATTCCTTGCCTTGTTCAAATACAAACGTAATCATATATACAAGTCCTCACCAATATCTCAGCCTATGATTGAGTTGACCTATTCTATTATAATACATTGGAATATTTACATTGCCAAATATAAATTGATCACAATCGGATCATATCACTGTCATATATTTACTATATTCACTAACAGCCCCCCGCAGTCGAAGCGGGAGGGGGACGGATGCTGAGACTGGACCGAAAGTCGTCGAAAAGTACGCGTGGAAGTCCTTTGGTGAAAATATCTGCAACTTGGAATCTGGAGGGAACATGTTGTACTCGGACCTGCCCTTTTTCAACTTTCTCGCGAACAAACAAAATGTCCATTTCAATGTGTTTAGAGCGCTGATGTTGGACAGGATTTCCAGACAGATAAATAGCACTGATGTTGTCACAATAGACGATAGTGGCCTTGGTAATCGGAACATGTAATTCTAGCAATAGATTTCGTAGCCAACAAGATTCGGAAACGACATTTGCTACCCCCCTGTATTCGGCCTCAGCACTGGAACGAGATAAAGTGGGTTGTCGTTTAGATGACCATGAAATCAAGTTGTCGCCCAAAAAGACGCAATAGCCAGATGTGGATCATCGAGTGTCGGGACACCCACCCCAATCGGCATCAGTATACGATGTGAGAGACGAGACCGAAGACCGAGATAAATGGAGCCCCAAGTGAAGAGTACCACGAAGATAACGCAATATGCGTTTTAACGCTGACATGTGTGTGTCACGTGGTGCGTGCATATGTAGGCAGATCTGTTGCACAGCATATGAGATGTCAGGCCTAGTGAATGTGAGATACTGCAAGGCCCCGGCAAGACTTCGATACAATGATGGGTTCTCATATGGAACGCCACTGAGACTGCCAAGCTTGGCCTTAGTATCAACTGGTGTTGCCGACGGCTTACAAGAGGACATTCCGGCCCTTTCAAGGATATCTTCGGCATATTTTTGCTGACTCAAAAATAAACCGCCATCATAAGGAGTAACTGCTATACCCAAAAAATAATTTAAAGGACCAAGATCCTTCATGGCAAATTCGGAGGCTAGAGTTTTCATGATGAATTGGCGGAGAGTGTCGGATGAAGAAACCAGAATAATATCATCCACATAAAGCAAAATATATGCAATATCCTGACCTCGCCCGTAGATGAACAAAGAATGATCGGATTTACTGTGAGTAAATCCCATAGTAGAAACATAATCAGCAAACCGGCGGTACCACGCTCTTGGTGCTTGTTTTAAACCGTAAAGAGATTTATTTAGTAGACAAACATAATCTGGGTAACGGCTGTCACGAAAACCCATCGGTTGATGCATGTACACAGTTTCTTGTAACGACCCATGGAGAAAAGCATTTTTAACGTCCAGTTGATGAATGGACCATGCTTTGGAAAGAGCCAAACTGAGTACCGTGCGGATGGTAGCCGGTTTAACCACCGGGCTAAATGTTTCCATGCAATCAATGCCCACCTGTTGAGACCTGCCATCACCCACAAGACGGGCCTTATACCGCTCAAAAGAACCGTCAGATTTCTTTTTATGAGAAAATATCCACATGCATCTAATCACATTCACATTGGGGGGACGGGGTACTAAATCCCAAGTCTTATTTTTAATTAAAGCATCATATTCATCTATCATGGCCAATTTCCAATTAGGGTCGGACAACGCTACCTTTGGATTTGGAGGAATTGGAGATGGAGAGACAGATGACAGAAGATTAAAATTGACTTTGGGTTTGGATATGCCATTCATGCTTCTTGTGACAATGGATCGGGACGGAGCAGGAGGGGCAATATTTAGTGGGTGGGGATTAGATGGAGGTGGAGTGGGCTGATGTGGGGAAGGTAATGGGCTGGCCGGCAGATCAGGCCCACCAGAATGAAGAAACGGCCCAGGAGGAGGTGAGACAGCCCGCTGTGGACCAGAACTAGGCTGAATTAGTGGGATTTGGGCTGGCGAGACAGCAGGTGTGGCTGGTGGATCAACTTGGGCTGCTGGAGAACGTGGGATTTGGGCTGGCGAGACAGCAGGTGTGGCTGGTGGATCAACTTGGGCTGCTGGAGAACTGGGCTGCTGATTATGGGCCTGTTGGACCAGCAGTGGACTGATATCATCCTGTAGAAAAGAATAATCCCTTGGCAGTGTATCCGTCCCCATTGTTTTGGCAAATGGAAATTGCTTTTCATCAAAAATTACATGGCGTGAGATAATAATTTTATGTGAGGTAAGGTCATAACATTTATATCCTCTATGATGAGGAGGATATCCCAAGAACACACATGGATTGGAACGGACATGTAATTTGTGAATGGTAGTAGAAGGGATGAGAGGATAGCACAAACACCCAAATACCCGTAAATAATCATAAGAAGGGACCCGGGCATAAAGAACTTGAGTAGGGGACTGATTTTGTAACTTTTTGTGGGGGATTATGTTGAGAAGGTAGGTGGCCATGGCCAAGGCATGATGCCAAAAATTAGCTGGCAAAGAGGAGTGTGCAAGAAGAGTCCGTACCAAATTATTTATAGTGCGAATGGTACGTTCCGCTTTTCCATTTTGAGGAGAGGTGTGGGGACACGAAAAACGAAATACCATACCATTGTTTATACAAAAGGAGTGAAATTGTGAGTTATCGAACTCCCTGCCATTGTCACATTGAAAGCATTTAATGGTTCGTTCGAACTGAGTTTTAATCATACGACTAAAGGAGAGAAAAAGTGGAAAAACTTGTGATTTATGACCCAATGGAAATGTCCAAAGAAAATCACTGAAATCATCAATAAACAAGACATAATATTTGTGACCCGCAGAACTAAGAACGGGAGACGTCCACAAGTCACTATGTATTAAATCAAATGGCATAAAAATAGATGAACTAGAAGGATAAAACGGGAGTTTAACTTGTTTCCCAAGCACACAAGAAGAACAAATACCATTAAATGAAGAAGTTCGACAAGAAATTAAACTAGAATTATAAATGGAGCGAAAGACAGGTGCTCCGGGATGACCTAAACGGTCATGCCACAAACGAGGACATAAAGTAGTAAAACTTGATGGAGCGGAAGCAGAGGAGCTGGAGTTGGTGGTGATGGGGTACAAGTCACCGGTACTATCACATCTCAGAATGGTTATCCCTGTCCGGATATCCTTCACAGAAAAACCATAAGGGTCAAATTCCACAGTTACATGATTATCAGTCGTAAATCGACGAACAGAGACCAAATTTTTAATTAAATGGGGAGCATGAAGGACATTAGACAATTTTAGAGGTGGAAGGGGAGAGGGAAGGTAGTATTGTCCATATCCCTTAATAGGAATCGTATGACCATTACCAACAACGATAGAATTATTATGAGTGCTTAAATCAAAATAAGAGGATAGCATACCTTGGGAACCCGTCATGTGTGAAGTAGCACCCGTGTCCATGTAGAGACGATCATCTGGTACATTCAATGACATCGTATGCATGGCCGTCTCAATGTCAGTAGGCATGTAGGAGGCTGTTTCGGACATGGGACTTGTGTGGGCAGCATAAGCTTGGGCCGGCCTGTTGCCCAAAATACCACGAGCAGTAGTCTGACGGGAAGGAGGAGCTGTTGGGTAGGGACACGGAGGAGGGGCAGCGGCATACCCAGGCGGTGGAGGTGTCCAACCAGCAGGATAGCGCCACCATGGAGGTGGGGGCTGCCAAGCAGCTTGATTGTATTGAGAACCACGACCACGGCCTTGACCTTCCTGATGTTTTCCCTTCTTATTGTTACCTCCACCACTGTTCTTCTTACCCTTTCCATTACCATTAGAAAACCTAGACTGCCCCCCACCTGCTACCTCAGATGAGTCACCAGAATTACCACGATTTGTAACCACAAGAGCTGTCCCGGACAGATTATTTGCAGCCATAGCCGCCTGCTTCGCCTTCCTTGTCTCCTCTAAAATCAACTTGGACCGAGCTTCATAAAAGAGGGGAAGGGGATTGCTTTGTTGGATGAGAGTAGCCACCCCATCATAACTCTCAGGCAACCCCGCAATTAATTGCAACACCATTCGATTGTTGGAGACGGGGGCTCCGACATTCGCCAATTGATCTGCCAAGACTTTGAGTTCTCGGCAATAGGCGGAGACGGTAGGAAAATCATCAAGGCGAACCTGTGAGAACTGATTCTCCAAATACACCGCGCGAGAATTCTTGTTGTCCTGAAAAATCCCCGCTAGCCGTTCCCATTGCTGCTGTGCAGTTGCATTCGGGGCAAGAATGGTGGTGAGCAAATCATTTGAAATTGTGCCATAGATCCACTGGAGAACTAGGGCATCAAGTCGAGCCCAAAGAACGTCATCAACAACAGGTTCTTTGGCTTCAGTCGTGCCATCAGAAGGCGTAGTTTCCGTGGCCTTCGCAGGTGGTGATGGAATGATATGGTCTATCACAAGAAAGGCACGGCAGTGGATTCGAAATAATTCGGCCCATGAAGCATACTGCCCGTTTTCCATCTCAAGAACAAGGGGAATGAAGTTCTTGATATTGGTGACAGCGAGGGCCGGGTGGAATTTGTATTGATCCGCCATTAGAGAGGAAGAAAAGATTACAGTAGAGAAGAAGAAGAGGACAGAGAGAAAGAAAAGGCTCTATGGATCTTTCACAGCTCTGATACCATAAAGGTAATTGTATTCCTTGCCTTGTTCAAATACAAACGTAATCATATATACAAGTCCTCACCAATATCTCAGCCTATGATTGAGTTGACCTATTCTATTATAATACATTGGAATATTTACATTGCCAAATATAAATTGATCACAATCGGATCATATCACTGTCATATATTTACTATATTCACTAACAGGGTGCATTACAAGAAATGGTCTCGGAGTATGGTATTGAAGAGTGTGAGAGAGAGAAAGCAAAGAGAATGTGCATGGTGGCTCTTTTGTGTATTCAGTATGTGCCAGAGACGGGACCAAATATGAGCAGTGTCGAAAAGATGTTGGAGGGTGTAATGGAAATTGCTCCACCTCCTAATCCATTCGAGCATTTGGAATCCAATGGACAGAATGCCTCAGCTTCTGGGAGTGATTATACTGACTCCTCGATGACATCAGAACAATTTTATTCTAAACATGTCCGTGGAACGACAAAGGCAGAAGCAGAGATAACTTCAGTTCATTAGTAAATGCTGGCACTTGTTATATGTTTGTATTCAAGGCACTAAGATTGTTGAGGCCATTGGCTGAACTTATCTGCTTCTTTTATATATGGGTATACTTTGCAATGATCAAGCAGAAATGCATTTATTTCACATCTGTAACTTTACTTATATATTGACATTCATGATTCAATCAATGTATAGAGGAATTCGATCCATTGATTACCATTTGGGTCGGCAACCTTGTCCCTAACAACTGGTACCAAAAACTATTTGACTCCAAAAAATTTCCCGCAAAAAAAAATTAAAAAATTTATTAGGGTCGGCAATATCCCGATCTAAATAGGGTATTTGAGACGGTGACGGGGGTCCTAAAACTTTTAGAGTCGCATGTTATTTAGGACCATCGTTTCCCGACCTAAAGGCCGACCTAAATACTATTAGGGACGGGAAAATGAACATTTAGGACGGGAAATGGCCGACCCTAAAAGTCCTGTTTCTTGTAGTAGCGATTGCAATGTTTTTCATCCCATTTACTGTGCTGCAAGAGGATCTTGATCAGATGAACCATCAGGATTTCCATTCTCCAGCTCAATACTGGTAATCTCTTTTGATCTTGAAAAGGTATCTGAAGGTATATTGATTCCTGCAAATCCAATCATGACAGCCACAGCTCCCATATAATCCATGAAATTTGGTGCATTGCCCGTCACTGAATCAACAATTGCAGCCAATGTTGAAATTGAGGGTCTAGCTTTTAGTCTCCAATTGATGTTCGATAAGAAAAGAATAAGACTTTGGGTTTTCAGAAAATAACAAATTAAAGCGGAGGAACTGTTAATCAACTGGAAAATAGGGGAATAGAATAAACCAAACTATTTAAAAAGTACAACAACCATGGAAGGAAGCATTGACACACCATATCATACTATGGTTGCTGCTACGTCATCTCCTGCTGATGGGGAATGAATGCATGATTGTGTTTAACTGAACTAAGGCTGGCAGAATATATAACAAAAGTTGATCAGTTTAAATCGAACGCAATTGCGAGCAATGCAAAGAAAGTAGACTATAAAATTCCCACATTGGCCGAGTATATGTATAAGGCAGTCAGGAGACGTCAACACGACCTTACTTGAACAAGATCGGTTTTATAGGATCATACCTCTTTATTCTTGACTTCTAAGGAGACAGTCAACCTAAGTTTGGTAGTTGAACCATGAATTTGTGATCAGAGCGTGATTAACAATGGTTGAAGCCTTTGGGTTGCACTATAGTAGATGATCGTTGCCAGCTCCTTCTGGTGTTTGGCATGATCACGCAACTGTCTGACAAACCCAATAACCATATTTTTTTGCTAGTTTTCTGCCATTTTTTCTTTCCTGTTCATCAACCCCATACTCTATTATGTGCAAACTTTTGAAATCATTCTAAAGGCAGCAGATTGTGTACAAGCTTAAGAGCAACTGTATAAGAATCAATAGCACTAAAATGGGTGCATTGAAAAGTTAAATTGTGAGCAAGAACTTATATCAAGCTTCATTTATGCCTTTTTCTTGCTGCTAATCTGCCATGTTTGTACTTCGTAACATTTTGTAATGGTTCATGAGTTTGATTATGGTTGCAAAAGACTCTTTAGCAATGATAGAACTAGTTAAGTAGTTGTACAAAGCTTCTGCAGATCAAACATGAGTATTTGCCTTGGTTGGGGGACAAGAAAATTGCATTTCAACAACAAAAAAAAAAGGCTTTATTGCTATGAAGTGGACTGTGGGCAAAAGGGGAAGAATTTTTTTTGGACCATTTCTCGATTTGTGAGTGTCATCCTTGCGCAGGGTCCATGCTAAAATAACCTCATTCGACAAGTTATTTTTGCATTTCTTTCTTTTTAGTTTTCTGATGTGGGACAATATTAGCTAACGTTGAGAGAGCAGTATAGAAATTTTTTTTGTGTTAGATCTTCATCAATTTAACAAGTAACGCAGAAATGACGTGTAAATATTTCCCCATATAATAGAATGCTATATCAATCAAAGGTAATTAAATTTGTACAGGGGTGACTGTATTATCAAAAATATTTTTTTTGACACCCAAAATGTAAACTGGTCAAGCAAAATTGTGCCGAGCTCCTTCTTTATTTCCAATTATTCCTTTCAATAATGTATGTCCATATAACACAGACCACAAATTGACATGAATGAACTCATTGACCCTGCACCTAGGACTTTTCACACGCCGGTATACTTGGGAAGTCGCTTTAGGGTTCCTTTATCATCCTCACGAGCGGATATTACATCCTTCTCTGATCCGTTAGCGACTTCATCTAGTGGGGTACGTCTTACCCCTGCCAACAGAAGGAGTTGATTAGAAGAGGGTCTCAGGAGCGACATCCGACAAAAAAGTTCACCTCGGCTGCCTATAACAGAAAGTATGAGAGGAGAACTAAGTGAAACTATTTTTTTATTTAGATGTAATAAAACTTTGTGATATTAGTTGTATTAGTTGTAAGAAAATATTTATAGATTTTCTGTATGTTTTTTTAAGTTTTTATTTGGATGTTTGTTGTATGGTTTTTTAAGTTTTTGTACAGTTTAGTATATTGTTTTGAGACTTTAGTACATGTGTTCAGGCGTGTTTTATGGTATATTGTACAGGTTGTAAACTTGGGTATATGGATTTTCTGTGTGTGCAGATGAGATTATAGCAGTTTGTTGCTACTGTAGGAGTCATTGTAAGTGAACTCGCTACACAGTGTAGCGAGTTCAATGAAATCGCTACATCGTGTAGCGAGTTCACTTGCAGTGACTCCTACAGCAGCAGCAAACTGCTGTAATTCAACCTGCACACAGAAACTGAAACTGAATCCAAGTCAAACTAAATCCAAATGAAAAACAAAGTTATATTCAAACAACAAACAACATAAACTATATAAACAATCAAAATAACATCAAAAACATACTCAAACAAAATCCAAATGAAATGCAAACAAAGTAAATCCAACAACTCAAACATAAATTGCATGGAAAATATTCTTCTACTTCCTAATGTTTGGGGATTGTGGCCTTTTTGTTTGCATGATGAACACTGAGTCTTCCGTTTATCTGCTTGAAAGTCCATACAATTTTGGAAGCGTCTTGATCTACGCCATCCGGACTTCGCAGAACGTCGAAGGTGGGGATTAGGGGAAAAACGTGGCACCAAACCATCCACATCCCAATAGTCCTCATGGTGGATTGGTTCAAATGTTCCCTTCCATGTATTGTAGTATTTCCTAATGGTGTAAAATGGAGAAACGAAAAAATGACCATCAAGATGTTGTGCATGGTAACATGCAAAAAGAGGGGAACATGCCATATGATAGGCAACCCATTTACCACATGTGAAGGTACGCTTATTAAATCGGACAATTTGGATATTTCCACCTTTATCACCCTGACGCGCGGTTGTCACTTAATACACACCCATTTCATGAGTGTTGAACCTTCCTACCTGATGTGTCATACCTTTCTCGCTATTTTTCAAGTATCGGTAATGAATTTTCTGGCAGAATTGGTGTAGAGGATTGAAAACCTCAATCACTTCATGACACCATTGAAAACCTCAAACATGTTAGTATTCATAATGTCGTATCTGTAACCACCATCGTGTGCCAATGTACATTTTCTGGCATCTAATTCTGAAACCATGCAATTGCCTCGGGGTTAATTGAACGAATACTCTCTAATGTAGATTTCAATTTTCTATCTTGAATTGCTTTATCCACTCTCCAAAATAGATACTCCAAACCTTCCCCTCTATGGTTATCCAAGAAATTTGCTCGAATATGCCTCAAGCAATATCGATGATTCACATTTGGCCACCACGTATCTTTCGCTATAGCTTTAAGAATGACATGATGACGGTCAGATATCAAGCATACTTCACGACTCGTTATAATATGTCCGCAAAGAAGATATAAGAACCGACGCAAGTTCGTCCAATCATCTTTTTCAACAACAGCAAATGCAAGAGAAAATATACTGTCTTGGGCGTCAACACCTATGACAATCAGTATTAACCCTTTATATCTACCATAAAGGAATGTTATATCAACAGAAATGGCAGGCCGACAATGAGAGAAAGCTTAAATTCAAGGCCCAAATGCCCAGAACACCCGTTACAACATGTGTAATTCACCCACAGGAGGAGGATGATGAGTATACTCAACAATTGTTATGGGGTTATATTTTTAGATGGCTGCTAGGACGCGGGATAACCTTATATACGATTCCTCCCAATCTCCAAAAATCTCTGCAATGCCCTTCTGCTTTCTATACCATGCCTTCTTAGAGGTAATTTCCTTTCCAAACATACCACTGATGTGTGCAATAATAACTCCAACCTTGACATCTGAATCGAACTTAATAATACTAACTACTTGCCGACCAATAAACTTTGCATCTAGGTTGTGGTGATCTCGACTTTCTCCAGAATATAAGCAGCAATAAGGAGACTTATACTTGGTCACTTCCCAATAGCCAAACTTCCTCCTACTCACACGAACATAAAAATTGCATGGAAATTTTTTCAATAGACATTCAATTACCCATGTGTGAGTTGTGCTCTTTATTACCTTGAACCGACGATTGCTGCAAATATGGCACCTTTTTATATCAAATTGCGCCTCGTTATTGCTAGAAAAATGTATCCATTTAGCAATTTCATGTTTCTCCGAATCCCAGACTGGAAAACTAGGTGCATTATGGTAATCAATGAAGCATTCTACTTGTCGAGCAGAACAACCAATAACACTGTAAAAAGGATAATCTGTTCTCTTATACCTTCGATTTTCCGGCGCTTCATTCCACGTCATCATCAATCGGCCCATCATCAACCTCTCCCAAATTGACATCATAATTACTACTACCTTCCTGATATTCATCATCAACCTCGTCTAGCATTGCATCTAAATCAGTGTCCTCTTCTTCTTTTTCATAATCTACATCATCTTCATAATTATCATCATCAACTAGATCATTTGGACATGCGATATTATCATAATTTGAAGTTTGAGCTGATACAAGTGTTTGTGTACTTGGACCAACCCCTGCATCACGGTTACAACTTGGTGAATACCCATAAATGGTCTATGTGTGCAGTGTTTCAAACTCTGGATAACGTCAATTTTCAATCAATTTTACAACCACATATAGCTGCAAATTACCCATCCCCCCAAATTTATCTAAAATATCGAACATTATATTCATACATGCATCATCTTCAATACGAAAAGGAAAGTACTACCAATCCCGCTTTCAAAGTATGAGGACATCTATAAATGACTTTCAAATCATATTGTGACCGATATAAGCCCATCTTTTTATATAATTTATCAATCAACTCATTGTATCTCCATCGACAATTAGTCCTAATTGCATATTTTGGCCCTTTTTGAAAATGAGGATCATCAAATGGTTGTTTATCATCACCTTCCCAATAGCACATGAAAATGATTGAAACCCCTGTTCATCTTTAACCCTACATTACGAAATCAAAGTGTTAAGACATAAATAACAAAACTCTAACATTTATATCCATAATATACTAAAACACAGTTAAAAATTTAAATTAATATATCTAAACACAAGTGAAAACTACGATTAATATGATGTTAATATTTAACTTGATTTTTGGTCTTCAACCATTCTGACAAAATTAAATGATGTGAAGATTTGGTTTTTTTTTTTTTTTATTGAAAGTAAGTATGAGAGGATATGAGAATGTGAATGGATTTGGATTTGGATCTGGAAACCTTATCTTCTGTAAAATGGCCTTTCTAAACTCACTACACCATGTAGCGAGTTCGCTGTTGTACGCGTGAAATCGATACACGGTGTAGCGAGTTATGCTTTGTTAATCACAGTTGATTAATTCAAACGTTTAAACCCTAATTTAACTAAACTCGCTACATGGTGTAGCCATTGCTTAATTCTTTTTATGTTTGTGGATCACTGATGTTTACTCCTTTCTAAAGGCGAAGCCAACAATTCTATTTTTCCCCCCTCTCATTTTATGTTTATGGATCACTAATGTTTACTCCTTAAGCAGATAGTTGCATTTATTTTCCCAATATACCTTAAGTTTATGATGTTCAATTTATCTTTGCTAAATTAGTTCGTATTAGGATGCATTAGTGATGCAAAGACGTGTCTGCAAGGCAACAGAGGGCGAAGAACATGGCAGCAAATGTAGACGGCAATAGAGGCGGCAAACATGGCAGAAATGTAATGCAGGGCGCTGGGCTTAAGGCGGGCGCCTCACCCATAGCCAGGCGGGCGCCTCAGAGACAGACGGGGACATCAGCGGCACATCAGTAATTGGCTTGCGGCTGGCTTGGGCTTCAATGTTAGGGCTTAAGTGTTTTAATGGTTTTAGGGTTTTACTAATTAGGGATATTATTATAATTCATCAATTATTAATTAGGGTTCTAGAATGTTCTTAGGATTAGTATTTAAACAATGTTAGGGTTTAGTATTTGGCAGACTTTGATTTTGATTTATGAGAAAATATTGATGTGAGCAATTATTAGGGTTCAATCCCGTCTTGTATCGTCTTTTCCATTCAGTCTTTTCTCAATAATTTTTATATAACCTTTCGTCTGTATCATTTGGTATCCGTTTCCTGGTCGAATTGATGGCTGAACGAAGGCGTGGTCGTGGTGTTCATGGTGTTCGTAGTAGGGTTCGTGAAGCGTATCCCCAGGAATACGATCCCCATCACGAACGTGAACTATATGAAATCGAGAAAGACGAAGTGCGAAGAAATATTCAAGATCTCCAACTTCGTTTGTTGCGTTCTGAGATTCGAGAACTCCAACGATACTTTGAACGGGTGGAGGGTCGACGAATCCAACGACATCTAGCGCAGTTAGAGGACTCGGATTCAGACATATCGTCTGATGAAGAGGGTGTAGCGGTGACCAATCCCTCCGCTAGGGATCACGAACTTGGTGACAGGAAGTGGACATATCCTTCTAGGGTTATCGGCGACATGAAGACAGAGATTCCAGATTTAGAAGGTAAGACACATCCTGAAAAGTTAGTTGATTGGTCTATACCACCGGTGTTTGATAAGTGTGATTGCGAGATTTGTCATGTTGTGACAACACACGTAATTGACAAGGCAGAACACCCAAGGCGGCTGCGACCTGGGAGGACGGAAGTCGGCTTGGAAGGAATACCCAAGGCAGTCTGCGACCTGGGAGGATCGAGATGCGACGTGGGAGTTCCGAGCTGCGACCTGGACAGACCGAGCTGCGACCAGGGATCACATGTACTTGACGTGGCACATATTGCTTCTGAAGGTCCACATGTTGATTTGGTGTGGAATTTTGAAACCATGTTTTTTTCTCCGTATGAAGATCCATTTGACACGTATGTTCCCCGTTCTTTTGCTCGATACATCATTCAGAAATTAATTATTGAGTTCTTTGTGTCAACGCGTTGGGCTGATTGGATGGATAATATCACAAGAGCAGTGAGGTTTCGAGTTCGTCAAGGGCATCAAATTCCTTTTGCGGATGGAGTTTAGATTTTTCGGGGCATTGTGGTGTTCATATTGAGGGTATTGACTCGAGGACGAGTCTTTTCTAAGGAGGGGAGGATGATGCAGTATCGTGTGCAAGGCAACAGAGGCAGCAACATGGCAGCAAACAGCAACAGAGGCAGCAACATGGCAGCAAACAGAACAGAGGGCGCTGGGCTTGAGGCGGGCGCCTCACCCATAGCCAGGCGGGTGCCTCAGAGACAAACAGGGACATCAGCGGCACATCAGTAATTGGCATGCGGCAGGCTTGGGCTTCAATGTTAGGGCTTAAGTGTTTTATGGGTTATAGGGTTTTACTAATTAGGGATATTATTGTAATTCATCAATTATTAATTAGGGTTCTAGAATGTTCTTAGGATTAGTATTTAAACAATGTTAGGGTTTAGTATTTGGCAGACTTTGATTTTGATTTATGAGAAAATATTGATGTGAGCAATTATTAGGGTTCAATCCCGTCTTGTATCGTCTTTTCCGTTCAGTCTTTTCTCAATAATTTTCATATAACCTTCCGTCTGTATCATTTTGTGTGCAAATCAGCTCCCGAGTGTATTTGTCCAACTTATAATTAATTCTTATCAGTAGAAGCAGCAGCAACATTTATAAAATCAAAAAGTGGGTCTCAGAGCCGAATGCAGCAAAATTAGTTGTAAGGAAGCGAAGAGTTACATCTCCATAGACTGTCCAAAAAAGCTTTGAGTTTTGATGTTCTTTTTTCCCACATCTGCTTAACATAAAGCAAAGAATAAAATCAATGTGTATGTAATATGGTTGACGAAGTATTTGAAAATTACTTACCTGGACAGGGTCAATGGGTGATCAAGAAGGCCCATGGCCTAGGTTGGTGACTTCCATTGCACTTTGGAAGGGTGCCTGCCTAAGGTCGGCCCTAGTGGTCGAGCTTATGTCATAATTTGTGTCAGCAGGGGCCTGCGTTCGCGCGGCCTCTGCCCAAAATATTTTTCAAAGTTTGTTTTTGCCTGTATCCATAGACACCATATATTCTGGCAGCAGCTGAGGTAACTTTAGCATTTCTGGCCTGGGAAAAATTGCTGAATGGTGGAAGACCACACCTTAGACAATCTTAGGTAACTGTAAATAAGGGATTAAAGTGGGATATGGAGTTTCTGTGAAGTACATCTTTAGTGTGCAATTCAGCTCCAAGTGTATTTGTCCAACTTATATTTAGTTCTTATCAGTAGAAGCAGCAGCAACATTTAAATAATCAAAAATTGGGTCTCAAAAACTAGTCACAAAACGATCACATTTTCTGAAAATAAAAGCCAACGGAAAATATTTATTTTTTCTTCAGCATCATAGAATCGATCGAACCTGCTAAATTTAAGAATTTCTTCTGGTTTCATATATCATCAGCTACTGCAAATGCATCTCAACATTTTCTGAATTGTCAATGACTTATCAGTTTCCAGAAAATTTCGATTCAGTGGATGTTCCAAGCTCTGCAGCTTGATTGCAGCCTGTTAAACCATGAATATATATATCTCCATATATGTTAACTAGTACTCCCTCCGTCCCTAACATTTAGGGACGGAGTATTACATAACGGCGGTGTATATTATCAATAATTTTCAACGCGTTCGTAAAAATAACCAAAATTAAAGCTTTAAAATCACTAAGGAGGGAGTACAAAATTATTAGCACCCTTTCTTAAACTGATTACTTAGTTCTCCAAAATTGGAACATTTAAAAAGCTTAAAACTAAGTTGGGTAGGGGCTGCGCGAACACAAGCCCCCACTATCACAAATTATGATGTAGGCTCGACCACTTGGGCCGACCTTAGGCAGGCACCCCTCCAAAGTGCAATGGAGGTCACAAACCTAGGCCATGAGCCTTCTTGATCACCCATTGACCCCATCCAGGTAAGTATGTTGCTTTGAGCTAGGCCAACCGATTAAATACGCCTCTAGCTATTCTCCCTTTTTCCAATCTCTCCATATGGGATTAACAGGAAATTAGATAAGCTTGATCCGACTTAGAATATCCATAATACAGTTGTCACATGGTTGTTTAATTTTTCACAATTTCAACGCCTATGCGGCCTGTCCTTGCCAAGGAACTGCAGACCTTTCTCAACTTGTTTTACAACACAAGTTTACAATAAGACACAACAACAAAGGCAAGTAATGCACACAAGGAGTACGGGTAAATTCCCAACCTTTTATTGCTCAACAATAAAAGGGCAAACCCCGGTGCGCCAAGCGCTCCCCGCCAAGCGGGGGTTGGGAGAGGGAACCATTTGCTAGAGCCTTCCCCTGACAATAAAACAATGTTACAAAGGAATAAGGCCAGCCTTAACTTTCTTTCCCTATCAAATTGTCTAACTCGGAACTAGCCAAACACCAACCAGTTTAGCCTATAAATGACTGACTAAGACAAGCAAAACTGCTACAAACTGCCGGGACACTTGGTTGCATAGAAGGGTGGCAGTTTTATGTCCTAAAACTGCCCGTAACCGCCAAACAGCCTTATCGTTCCAAATGCTCATTGCATCTGATGTTGCCACCTGTCCGGGCTGCCTTGGCCTTGCACCTAAGTCAATCAGCCTACACAATCCAGCCACATCGCCAATGCTCGCCCATTGGTCCGTTGACTCGTATTCCGTCAAGCCAATGTCTTAGAAGTCCGCAGCCCATGCTGAAGTCCATACGCCCTAGCCCGGGTGTGCCTCCGTACCTCGCAACCTTGCTGCCTATGTCTTGGCTCGCGCCCATGTCCTTCGTGACACAGCCCACACGTGCCCATGCTGCAGCATCAAGGCAGCAATGCCTCCGTTTCTTGGCCATGACATGCCCCGCTCATGCCATGGCTGCACCAACCAGCTTAACTGCTTAAAACATTCCATTTTGAGCTTCAGATACCCTTTGTTTCCTAACTTGGAGTTGAGAATTTGCATTCTTTTAGCCAGACTTTGTCACCGATTCACATTACAAATTGGAGTTGAGAATCTGCAATCATTTAAGCTGGAAATGTACGGAGTATTACAGTTACTAATACACCCAAACCTGCCTCTCCTTTAACTTATCGGTGGCTCTTTTTTCTCCTTCAACTTACCAAAAAAATGACTTTTGGATAGAGGTCCTGAAATAATTGTCCATCAATTTTGGCTCTTTGATACGTCACTTTAAGATGAAGGGAGTATCCTCTCCATGTAAGTGTTGAGTTTAAGAATTTAGTTATTGAATTGTAGAACTAATAATAGAATTCAGCATATTTATCAGTGCTATCTCAATAAACTTAATATTCTCTCGCTTCCCCGTTTCCTCTTTCGTCTTGGGGGTTGGGGTGAGAGTACAAGCTGACTTATTTGTGCAATCAAAATAAATTTACTAATAAATCTGTTTAGGAGATATTGAACTACAGACTACTCTCATTTAGACCCATTAAATTATAAGCTGTTACTTTAATGCTAATCCCGACAGAATAAACTTTCACTTGAGAAACTTCGTCCTAGAACCATGATTTCATCTGTGCATTAATTAAGACCATAAAATCGTATGAATGATGAATGTTCACGAGATATTGAACTCGGATTGAGTTTGTAATCTCGCAATTTACTGGAAGAATTAACAACTACCATTGCTGCTATCGGCTTTAGACCCACCTTTTTTTTTTTTTTTAATCTTTAGTTGTTATTGTTGCTGCTGCTTCTACTAATAAAAATGAACCATGAGTTCAGCAAATACACTCAGGAGCTGAGCATTTGCAGTAATACATCCTCATACAAAGGAACTTAACAATGATGAGCCGATCATGTTTATAAACTTAATGGTAAATTGGGAAAGGAAATAAAACACTCGACTCAAGAAGAAATGAGTAAAAATCGGTGATTACAAATATAAACTGAAAAAGAAAGGAATAAACATCACTTATCCACAAGTGATGTTTATTTCATGAGGCACAAGTCAGAAACTTTTTGAGAAGTTCAAGGTGTGGAAAGCTGAAGTGGAAAATCAAACAGGGCGAAAAATCAAGTGTTTGAGAAGTGATAATGGGACAGAGTACACAGATGGCGAGTTCAAGAAGTTCTGTAGAGAGCATGGAATCAAGAGGCACTACACAATACGCAAGACACCACAGCAAAATGGTGTGGCTGAAAGGATGAATAGAACCATTGCGGAAAGGGCAAGGTGTCTACGATTCAATGCAGGGTTAGAAAAGAACTTTTGGGCTGATGCGGTGAGTATGACATGTTTCTTGATAAACAGATCACCTAGTGTCTCTTTGGATAACAGATTTGCGGAGGAGGTATGGACGGGTAATGAGGTAGACTTCACCGATATTCGGGTGTTTGGGTGTCCATCCTATGTGCATATTCCTGGTGAAGAGAGGTCGAAGCTTGACCCAAAGTCAAAACAGTGTGTCTTTCTCGGGTATGAAACAGGTGTGAAAGGATACAAGCTTTGGGATCCCAAGTCGAGCAAGGTGGTGATCAGTAGGGACGTGGTCTTTGATGAAAAGGCTATGTTGAAGTGTACTCAAGATGACAAAGAGAAGGTGCCAGAAAGCAAAAGGAGCGAGAAGCAAGTCATTGAGGTGGAGTTACATGAGGATGAAACTGATGCGGATCTCACTCTTCCGGATTCAGAGGTAACTACACAGGAAACTGAAGCGGCTAGTACTTCAGTAGTTGGGAGACCAAAGAGGGTAATCAAACCACCGGTCAGGTATGGGTTTGAAGACATGGCTTCATATGTTCTTGTTCTTAGTAGTGGAGACCCAAGCACTTTTAAGGAGGCAATAAACAGTCCGGAAAACGATAAGTGGATAACTGCTATGGCGGAGGAGATGGAGTCATTGTACAAGAACAATACATGGGATTTGGTGGAGCTTCCTAAAGGGAAGCGTGCTATTGGTTGCAAGTGGGTCTTTAAGCGTAAAGAAGCAGTATCAGAAAAAGAGGGGGAAAAGTTCAAGCCTCGGTTGGTAGCAAAGGGGTACTCGCAGCGAGAGCGGGTGGATTATAATGAGATTTTTTTGCCTGTTGTGAGGCACACTTCTATTCGAATTGTGTTGGGTCTTGTAGCTCACTATGTTTTGGTGTTGGAGCAGATGGATGTGAAAACTGCATTTCTACACGATGAGTTGGATGAGCAGATTTTCATGGAGCAACCATATGGGGGTTCACGGAGCCTGGGTAGGAGCGTTTGGTTTGTAGATTGAAGAAGTCACTTTATGGGCTGAAGCAGTCTCCGAGGCAGTGGTACACTAGATATTATTCCTACATGGTAAGTATTGGCTACAAGCGTTGTGAGTATGATTGCTGCGTGTATGTGAAGAGCCTTGATGATGGTGTTGGGTTTTATGGGTCCATGCGCTGCGGAATTAAGCATCAAATTAACACAAAACCCAATCCCTAAGATCCGTTCTATACGATTAAATTGAATTCCTATGAGATAGAATTTACCAACCTTAATTGCTTTCCGGTCTTGAGCTATCGAACAATTTATTGGTGTGATTTTGAATCACAATCTTCAATCTTCAAGAACCTTTCAATCTTCAGATTAGAACTCTAGGCCTTGATCGTCAAACGAGCGAAGACCCTCTATTGTTGTATCCACACGTAAGAATGAACCAAGAACAGTTCTTGTGAATTGCTAGATTCTTAAACCTATGGAAGAATATTGAGAAACCTTTTTGGTGATTTTCTATTGAAAAATTCGGCTCTTTTCGGTCAACATTTACAGACTCATATTTATACTACTTTAGTATTTAGAGTTTGTGCCCTAATCAAATTAGGAAACAAGTGTAAACCGCCTCTGTGGCTAGTTATGTCGCGTGACAAACGTTGCCATATGGCTAAGTATGTCGCGTGACAAACGTTGCCATATGCAGGAACTTTCAATCATTCTTCCTTTGGTTTAACCAATTCATTCTAGTTGTGTGTGACCCAATAGGATTATATTATGTTGGCAATGAGTTCGATCATATCGACTCTCATAAGACATAAGCGGACTCTAGCAAGCCATTATGTCTACCCAAATAATATAACATAAGAGTTCACGTTTCCAATGGTACACTTCCATTTCTCCCTTTGTCTAACGGTGTTATATTGAACACAAGTCATGGTCCACGTCAACTTGTATTTGTTCAATGCTTTCTCGATCTTGAGTATAATGATATTCCAATCGCATTGGGGTGTGGCCACACACTTTCCATCATTATCACTCATCGAGGGGCCCAAGCAAAACATCTCTCTTTCGAGGGACAAATTTCATCTTGACTTATCATCCTTCCCATCATGAATCCGATCATGCCAAAAATAGCCTTTATAAATATCGTGTTAAGATATCGTTTGACTAAAATCAAACATGACTTTCATCATATGTAAGGTCATGATAATCTCAAGTCTAGGGACTAAATGAAGTGACCAAATGAGATTTAATTATGACATTTGACCATGACATAAATCTCATACGGGTCAAGTCCAGTCACTTGTTCTCTAACAAGTACCCATAATTTCAATGTGCATCTCTATGCATATAATCATCATATGATTATCCATTGACAATTATACTAATTATTCTCTTAATAATTAGGGACGGAGATTATTACAATAAATATGCAAACTATATAATAATCAAATAATAAACTTAAACGATAAAGATGATACATAACGGTTTTAAGTTAAACATAACTAAAGCCTAGGGCATCACACCAACAGTCTCCCACTTGCACTAGGCTCCATTTATGTATCGAATACTCATGGATCTAACATGACCATCATGCTTCTGCCTGTGCGAGGGCCTTTGTTAGTGAATCCCTTATGTCATCATCGGTTGATACTTTGTATATCTTAATGTCTTCTCATTCTTTATGAATTCCTCGAAGAACGTCTAAGTGAGTGTTTGGAACGTTGTTGTGACCTTGGTTCCATTGTTTGCACAAGTGGCACCACTATTTGTCATAACAAAGTTTCACCGATTAGTGATACTTGGAACATTTCCAAAACACTAATGAACTTTTGATCAACCGCCTCTTTTAGCCACATCATATGTTGCTAAAATTCGGCCTTAGTAGTAGAATTGGCTACAATTTCTGCTTGGAACTCTTCCAATCAAAAACTGCACCTCTAATAAGCATAAACACAAATCCTAATTGCGATTTTAAAATAACTTTGTCAGTTTGGAAGCTAGCATCTATGTAACCTTTACAACAAGATTAACTTCCAATCTTTCAAATACCAAGAACATATCCTTAGTTCTTCTTAAGTACTTAAGGATCATCTTGACTCCCATCCAATGGTTTATATCAGGATCAGATTGGTATCGACTCATCATGCTTAGAGCATATGAGACGTCGGGTCTAGTACAAATCATGGCATACATGACAGATCCAAATGCCGAAGCATATGGAACTTCATTCATTTCCCTTTTGCTCATCATTTGTCATAAGACAATGAATATTGCTAAGAGAAATACCATGACCCATTGACAAGCTACTCTTCTTAGACTCTTCTAAGAATCTTGTCAATGTGAACACTTTGACTCAAACCAATTTATCCTTCTAGATCTATCTCTATAGATCTTGATGCCAAGGATGTAAGCGGCTTCACCCATATCTTTCATTGAGAAATCTTTCCTTGACCAAGACTTGCCAGTCTTAAGTGTCGGAACTTGTTTTTCTAATGAGTAAGATATCATTGTAATAAAACAATAGAAATAATACTACGCTCCCACTGAATTTCATGCATACACAAGATTCATCTTTGTTCTTTGATGAAGTCAAACTCTTTGACCAATTCATCAAAACAAAGTTTCCAATTCCTTGAAGCTTGCTTCAACCCATCTCATGGATCTTTGCAACATGCATACTTTATTAGAGTTTCTTGGATCGACAAACTATTCGGGTTGTGTACTATACACATCCTTAATAATCTTTCCATTTAAAGAAAGTCGTTTGACATCCATTTGTCATATCACATAGTCACAATATGTGATAATGGTAATTGAAACTTCTAACAGACTTCGACATTGTAACTGGCGAAAAAGGTTTCAACATAGTCAATACTATGAATTTACCTAAATCCCTTTGCTACAATCCTTAGTCATGAAAGTATACACCTTCCCATCCATGTCGGTCTTGAAGACCTACTTGCACCCTTCAAGTTTTTGCACTTTCAGATAGCTCAATCAAGTTCCAAACTTGATCATCAAACATGGATTGTAATTCGGATTTTATGGTTCCTAACCATTTATCCAAATTAGGAGTGGACATCGCTTCTAGATAGGAAGTAGGATCGTCATTCTTAATGACTTCCACTTCATTACTTTCCGATACGAGAAATCAATATTTCTTGAGTTCGGATCGTAACCTATCCAATCTATGATGGACTTGTGCATCTTGAACCGGTTCCACAACTCTTTGTGAACTTGGTTCCGTCTCTACTCTTGGTTCCATATCATTTTCAGGTTCTTGAACTTTCTTCAAGATTAATTTTACTCCCACTAGATTCTTTATTGAGAAACTATTTCTCAAGAAACAAATCATGTAGAGCAACAAACGTTTTGTTCTCTTTGCGGTTGTAAGATTAATTTCCGAAAATAACTTTGTCAAAATTTGGTGCTAACTTATAAGAGACAAGTCTCTTTACATAAGACTCGCAACCCCAAATCTTCATGAAAGACAAACTAAGTTTTCTTCCATGCCACATCTCATGTGGGGCCTTAGGAACCGATTTAGTAAGGACTCAATTCAGTGTAACCGCATTATTTTTAATGCATATCCTCAAAAGGAATTAGGAAAGTCAACTTGACACATCATCGAATGAACCATGTCAAACAAGGTTCCATTCCTCCTCTCAGACACATCATACAATGTGGTGTTCTGGTGGAGTCATCTTTGAAACGATTTCATAGTTTTGAGATGATTGTCAAACTCTTGGCTCAAATATTTACCACCTCGATCTAATCGAAGTACTTAATAGTTTTTCCAAGTTGTTTTGTACTTCATCTTGAAATGTTCAAAAAATCTCAAACGATTCACCTTTGGACTTCATCAGATAGACATAGTCATATCTAGATACGTCTTTAGTGAAATGTGATGAAATACCGAAGTCTTCCCCTAGCAATGCTACTTAATGGTCCGCATACATCTCATGTATAATGACCGATAAGTCACTAGCCCTCCCACTACTTTAGTGTAGGGTGGTTTGGTCGATAATCCCATTAAATAAGATCCACATTTCTCAAATGATTCATGGTCATATGAGTCTAAAAGTCCATGTTAATGGAGTTTAGATATATGTTTCTTATTTATTTGACCAAGCCGACAATGCCATATGAACGCGTTGTTCATATTGTTCGGTTCAGAATTCCCATTTATATTTTAGATATTTTCAATATTATTTTGTTTCTCATCTTCAAGGATATGAAGACCATTCAATGATATATTCATTACAATAAGGCATATCATTAAATGAATATAAAACTTCTTATTGAAAATAAGAAAATTATATCCTTCATCATCCATTTAAGAAACGAAAATAATACTCCTACTCAAATCTGGAACGTAGTCATACTTGTTCAAAACAAGTACTACTTCACAAGGTAAAGTGACTTCATAAGTCCCTATGGCTAATGTAGCAACCCTTGCTCCATTCTTATGCATAGGTTTAACTTACTTTCTTTGAGTAGCTTTCTATTCTTTATTCCTTGCACATTTATCCAAATGTGGGATCCAATCCGGTATCATATACCCAAGAACAAGAAGTCGAAAGGAAAATATATATCATATAGATACTTGAAGTAGTAGCAATCATATTGCCCTTTTTCACCTTTTAGGTCTTCCTAATAAGCCTTACAACTTTGCTTCCAATGACAATATTATTGCAATGATAGCAAAATGCATCCTTTTGAGACACTTTGGGTTTATCCTCTTCGGCTATGACAACATTTGTCCTAGGTTTAGCAACTTTTGCTTTACCTTCTTTTCCTTCCTTTATGAACCCTTTTATTGTGTCAACCATTAACACAATTTGCGGATTGCTCCTTCTTTCATCATATGAATTAAGAGCCTTCACCATAACATATATCTTTTGCCTAGCTTGCACTTGGAACATTTCCCTTTTACGTTATGCTAGAACAAAAGAATAGTTATCGTGTGCTCAAGGTTCTTCATAAGAGCCTTTAAACATGGTGGCAAATACAAGACAAGCAATATTGTCAGAATCATCAATATGTTTCTAATGTTGCTTCCTTATTTGCCCTTTGCAACATTTGCAGTGGGTTCAGTAGGAACGAATTCGACAAGAACGTACAAATTTACCCAAGAACCATTCTTTAGGCTTCTGATCCAATCAGAATTATTTGTATCGTTCCTTTCGAACTTTGTCCTTCATAAGGACGAATCGCAATTATCATTATGTAATGCTACTTCTACAACAAAATATACAAATTATATGAACACATATCAATATCAACACATTTATCATTTAAGAGCAAATAATGTATTTTACAAATACTCCCACTAAATCATACACCTTCCAATGCAAATAAGCATGATATGCATTTAATGGGCTAAGATCCAACTTTAATTTAATCTCAAGTACGCTATGGCACACCGCTCAAGATTAAATTAATTAGGTAGAAAACATCAATCATATCGTATATGACTCTTAGATCTTTTATGAGATTTATTTAAGACATCATATGTCTAAGCATATTTTAATCTCATTTTATGCCTTGGGTCCTAAACCATTTTGATAACCCAATTAAGTTCATCCACTTTAAACGTATAGGAACCACCATTTCCTCATCTTGCTCGCAAACGGAATAGAATCAAAGCACCTTGCTATGGCAAGCCCACCCAAAACTATTCGAGTGGTCTCAAGTGTTTTAATCATGGATTGGCATAAAGAACTTAAAAGTTAAATGAAGGTTATTTAAAGTAGATTATAAGCATATCAACAAAAATAATCATAACTGCGCACCAGGTAAGTTCCCAAGAAAATAGGTGAGCCACAAGGACTGCTACCAAATTTTCCTTCGACAGAACTCTCCTAGTCATGCACAATTATAATATCAGTTTGAATGCAACATAATCAATACTTTGTATACTGACTTGTTTCTCTTAAACAATCAGACTCATAAACTGATTTGTTTCTCATAAACAATCAGATTCCTTCAAATTTTGCGTAAACTAACTTGTTTCTCATAAACAATCAGAAAACCAAAATTTAATGATTCAACTAAACATTTAGGAAATTATGAATCAATGTTTCAACTAAACATCTGATAAAATTCTTAACACTTAAGAACAAATAATTCATGCATCGCAACAATTAATAAAAACACATTTAAATTAATTAAGCATGCATCATAAACAATGAATTAATCTAGCATAGCCCTATAAATTTTATTTCCAAAAATTTATAGCATCCATATTAAGACATAAAACATCTCAGATTATCAACATAATCACAGATTAGCAGAAAAGTTATCAAACTGATTCTGCCCAGATTGGCAAAGTATGTCGCGTGACACCCCTTGCCCAACTACCAGATTTTCACTCGTGGCTAACTATGTCGCGTGACAAAAGTAGCCTGTCTGGCAGTTCTTATGAATTTCAATCAATTCCAATCATAAAGCAATCAAATCAAGTAAACAGCTTTTACAGATTTAATTCAGCATAATCAGAAGACGATTTTCACATTGTTTCACATAAATAATAATAATTCTATCACATACAAAAACATGCAATAAGCATATAAGCGATTTATATCTTGATTCTAGCATGTTAATTCAAACTTAACCATACGAACGGGGCTCTGATACCACTGTTGGGTTTTATGGGTCCATACGCAGCGGAATTAAGCATCAAATTAACACAAAACCCAAGCCCTAAGATCCGTTCTATACGATTAAATTGAATTCCTATGAGATTGAATTTACCAACCTTAATTGCTTTCCGGTCTTGAGCTATCGAACAATTTATTGGTGTGATTTTGAATCACAATCTTCAATCTTCAAGAACCTTTCAATCTTCAGATTGGAACTCTAGGCCTTGATCGTCAAACGGGCGAAGACCCTCTATTGTTGTATCCACACGTAAGAATGAACCAAGAACAGTTCTTGTGAATTGCTAGATTCTTAAACCTATGGAAGAATATTGAGAAACCTTTTTGGTGATTTTCTATTGAAAAATTCGGCTCTTTTTCGGCTGTTTACAGACTCATATTTATACTACTTTAGTATTTAGAGTTTGTGCCCTAATCAAATTAGGAAACAAGTGTAAACCGCCTCTGTGGCTAGTTATGTCGCGTGACTGCCATATGGCTAAGTATGTCGCGTGACAAACGTTGCCATATGGCTAAGTATGTCGCGTGACAAACGTTGCCATATGCGGTGAACTTTCAATCATTCTTCCTTTGGTTTAACCAATTCATTCTAGTTGTGTGTGACCCAATAGGATTATATTATGTTGGCAATGAGTTCGATCATATCGACTCTCATAAGACATAAGCGGACTCTAGCAAGCCATTATGTCTACCCAAATAATATAACATAAGAGTTCACGTTTCCAATGGTACACTTCCATTTCTCCCTTTGTCTCACGGTGTTATATTGAACACAAGTCATGGTCCACGTCAACTTGTATTTGTTCAATGCTTTCTCGATCTTGAGTATAATGATATTCCAATCGCATTGGGGTGTGGCCACACACTTTCCATCATTATCACTCATCGAGGGGCCCAAGCAAAACATCTCTCTTTCGAGGGACAAATTCCATCTTGACTTATCATCCTTCCCATCATGAATCCGATCATGCCAAAAATAGCCTTTATAAATATCGTGTTAAGATATCGTTTGACTAAAATCAAACATGACTTTCATCATATGTAAGGTCATGATAATCTCAAGTCTAGGGACTAAATGAAGTGACCATATGAGATTTAATTATGACATTTGACCATGACATAAATCTCATACGGGTCAAGTCCAGTCACTTGTTCTCTAACAAGTACCCATAATTTCAATGTGCATCTCTATGCATATAATTATCATATGATTATCCATTGACAATTATACTAATTATTCTCTTAATAATTAGGGACGGAGATTATTACAATAAATATGCAAACTATATAATAATCAAATAATAAACTTAAACGATAAAGATGATACATAACGGTTTTAAGTTAAACATAACTAAAGCCTAGGGCATCACACCAACAGATGGCTCATATATTTTTCTGTTACTGTATGTGGATGATATGCTTATCGCTGGTAGAAGCAAGAATGACGTCAATCAGTTGAAGGCCTTGTTGAGTAAAGAGTTTGACATGAAGGACTTGGGGGAACCCAAGAAGATTCTTGGGATGGAGATTCGTCGAGACATGAAATCTAGGAGATTGTGGTTGTCTCAATCCGGCTATGTGGAGAAGGTGTTGGAGAGGTTCAATATGCGGGATGCAAAACCTGTGAAGACACCATTGGCGAGTCATTTTAATCTATCTGCCTCAGATTCCCCGAGTTCTATTGAAGAGATTCAGAATATGTCGAAGGTTCCCTATGCAAGCGCAGTGGGATGTCTCATGTATGCTATGGTTTGCACTAGGCCAGATTTGGCGCAAGCCATTAGTGTGGTTAGCAAGTATATGGCGAATCCGGGTAAACAACATTGGGAAGCAGTTAAGTGGATTCTCAGATACTCCCTCCGTCCCACCTCAAGGTTCCACCTTTCCCTTTTGGGCCGTCCCACCTCAAGGTTCCCTTCCTTAAATGGCAAGTTTTTCATATATTTATACCCTTATCATATTCATATATTTACAAAAAAACCATTCATTATACCCTTATAAAGTCAACATATTTACAAAAAAATCAATCATTAACTTACTATTACTCCCACTCATTCTCTCTCCTATTAAATATTTTTAACTTTTACATTCTCTCTCCTATTCCCTACCACACATTTAACTTTTACATTCTCTCTCCTCAAATTTTCTACCCACTTTAATTAAATTTCTTAAAAAGCGTGTAAACCTCAAGGTGGAACCTTGAGGTGGGACGGAGGGAGTATTTGAAGGGCACTATGGGTTATGGCATCATGTTTGGAGGAAAGAGTGAGGAGCTTTCTGTTGTGGGATATGTTGTTTCAGATTATGCGGGTGACTTGGATCGGAGGAGGTCAACTACGGTTTATGCGTTTACTCTTGCAGGTGGACCCATATGTTGGAGGTCTATGATTCAGTCCATCATTGCATTGTCTACAACGGAAGCGGAGTACATGGCAGCGGTTGAAGCTGCAAAGGAAGCCTTATGGCTTCGGGGTTTAGTCAACGAATTGGGTATTCAGCAAGGTGGAGTGAAGTTGCTTTGTGACAGTCAAAGCGCGATATTTCTAGCGAAGAATCACATTTATCATCAACAGACGAAACACATTGATGTGCGGTTTCACAAGATTTGGGAGTTGATTGATATGGGTGAGATTGTGTTAGAGAAGGTTCACACTACGGAGAATGCTGCTGATATGTTGACGAAGCCGGTTACTACTGACAAGTTCAAGCATTGCTTGGATTTGTTACACATCTCTAGCTGTTAGAGATAGGGCGGTTCGAGCTGGCTTGATGTAACGTAACGCAGTGGAATAGTAACCAAGGCCTGATCGAAATCAAAACCTTCTGCAAGGAATAACAATTCCTTAGAAAACAAGAACCTCCGAAGAAATCCTTCCGCAAGCCAATAAATTGACCAAGGGTTTTGCAAGATGCAAATTGGAATTAAATTGATAAAAGTCTACCTCCAAAAATAAATCCTAAGAGTATTTATACCTAGCACATAAGTTGTAACCCTAATTAAAAACGGAATATGAAATAGTCCCCAAAATACCCCTACTTAGTTTCCAAAACAGAATGAATTTTAAAACTGCAGAAAAATCCCCTCGCATGGGCGGTCGCCCATACCAAGCTGTGCGGTCGCCCATCAGTACAGCGCCTTTTCCTTTGCGTAACTCGTCACATGGGCGGTCGCCCATATCCTGCTGTGCGGTCGTCCATCAGTCCAGAAACTGTATCGTCGTTTGTCAATTGTCTTGGGCGGTCGCCCATAATTCTTGTGCGGCCGCCCACCTGTCCAGTGCCCTCAACTTGCTCCAACGTGCCCTGTAGCACCCCAACTTGCACGACATCATTCACCCCCGCTTCAAAAGGATTCATCCCCGAATCCACATCCAAGTAAAGGGGAACATCCGGGTGAAATTCGACTAAATCCGACACATTAAAAGTATTATAAATATTCCACCCCTCGGGCAAATCAACAACATAAGCATTGTCATTGATTTTCTTCACTATCCGGCAAGGTCCAATCTTCTTGGGGTGAAGCTTGTGGTACGTACCTTGAGGAACCCGTTCCTTACGCAAATGAACCATCACCAAATCACCAACAGCAAATACCTTCAAACGACGCCGCTTATCTGCAATCTCCTTATACTTGGCATTAGACGCTGCTATGTTCTTCTTGACCTCCATCTGAACCGCCTCAATCATCTCCGCCATGTTCTCAGCTGCAATACTATACCCCGGAACTCTAGGCAAAGGAATCAAGTCAAGAGTATGCTTAGGAGGCCGTTGATACACAATCTCAAAAGGGGTCTTCTTCATCGCCTGGTTCATCATGTTGTTAAATGCAAATTCAGCCGTTGACAAGGCCAAATCCCACTTCTTCGGGTACTCACCACATAAACAACGAATCATCGCGCCCATGGTCCTATTCACCACCTCTGTCCGGCCATCCGTCTGCGGATGAAAGGAACTGCTAAACTGCAAGTCTGTCTGAAAGATACACCACAAAGTACGCCAAAAATGGCTAAGAAACTTAGTATCACGATTGGATGTAATAGACTTCGGGACCCCATGTAGACGGAAAACCTCCTTAAAGAACAAACCCGCGATGTGAGAGGCATCATGAGTCTTTTGACACGGGATAAAATGAGCCATCTTCGAGAAATGATCCACTACCACGAAAACAGAGTCATTGGCACATTGCGTCCTCGGAAGGCCAAGCACAAAAATCCATGAAAATATCCTCCCAAGGTCCATCCGGAATAGACAGAGGGGTATACAAACCCGTGTTCTGAGACTGTCCCTTGTTGATCTGACAAACCATACACTTCTGAACAAATCTATGTGTGTCCCTACGGAGGTGTGGCCAATAATACTTCTTCTGAACGAGCTCAACCGTCTTGTCTTTCCCATAATGTCCCTGCTTGTGGATCTCTGCAATAAGACTTTCATGAACAGAACCCTGCGGAATACATAATTTGTCCATATAGAACAAGAAACCGTCTTGCAAGAAAAACAACCCAACAGGATTCCCATCTCTACACGTTGCCCACTCATCTGCAAAATCATCATCAGTGGCATACAAATCCTTCAAGCAATCAAAACCCACAACCACATTCTCCATTGTCACCAATAAATTGACCCTTCGACTCAAGGCATCCGCTACTTTATTATGTTGTCCACTTTTGTGTTTAATAACAAAAGTGAACTGCTGCAAATAAGCTACCCAACGAGCATGCATACGATTAAGCGGCTTCTTACCATTCATATATTTCAAGGCCTCATGATCTGTATGAAGGATGAACTCACACTGCAACAGATACTGCTCCCAATGCTTGATAGCTTGTACCACCGCATAGAACTCAAGCTCATAAACAGTCCACTTCCACTGCCTCCTCCAACTTCTGGCTCATGAAAGCAACCGGTTTCTTGCCTTGAAGCAAAACAGCCCCTATACCAACCACCGAAGCATCCGTCTCCAATTCGAAGGGTTTAGAAAAATCGGGTAGGACAAGCAAAGGTGCACTAGACAATTTCTCCTTGACCAAAGCAAAACTAGCTATCACCTCATCATTCCAATGAAACTTCCCTTTCTTCATACATTCCGTAATTGGAGCCATAATGGTGCTGAAATTCCAAATAAAACGACGATAGAAAGTGGCAAGGCCATGAAAACTACGAACCTCACTGACTGTCGTTGGTGTAGGCTAATCACGAATAGCACGAACCTTGTCCTCGTCCACCCGAATACCATCTGCAGAAACAATATAGCCCAAGAACAACAAATGATCAAGCATAAAACTGCACTTTTTGAGATTCACATACAGTTCATTGTTCCTCAAGGTTTGTAGGACCGCCCGCAGGTGTTCAATATGCTCCTCCTCCGACCTGCTATATATCAAAATATCATTAAAATAAACCCCCAAGAATTTACCATTATAAGATTTCAACACTTGATGCATCAATTTCATAAAAGTGCTAGGAGCGTTTGACAACCCGAATGGCATCACCAACCACTCATATAAGCCTTCCTTGGTCTTGAAGGCAGTCTTCCACTCGTCCCCTGGTCTAATACGAACTTGATGATAGCCACTCTTCAAATCAATCTTGGAGAACACCTTGGAACCCCTTAGCATATCTAGCATGTCATCCAAATGAGGAATCGAAAACCTGTACTTAACAGTGATTTTGTTAATTGCCCTACTATCCACGCACATTTGCCAAGTACCATCCTTCTTAGGAACAAGTAGAGTCGGGACTGCACATGGACTCATACTCTCCTATATATAACCCTTCTTCAATAGCTCTTCCACCTGTTCACGCAAAATCTCATGTTCTGCGGGACTCATCTTGTAATGTGGGAGGTTAGGTAAAGAAGCACCTGGCACCAAATCAATATTATGTTGTATATTACGCAAGGGAGGTAGCCCTGCCGGAAGCTCGTCAGGCATAACATCAGTATACTCATCCAATAAAGACTGCAAAGATGTAGGGACCAAGCTAACCTGTCCCAAAACTCCTTTTTGCACCACCGCAAACACAAAAGGAGCATCCACAATATCCTCCACAAACTCATGGGCAGTACACAAAGAAACAATAGGTTTCCCTTTTGGCTTACCACTAGAACCACTTTTCAAAGCAAGCAAATGAAAACGCACCCCATCTTTTGTAAAATGAATAAAATTCTCCTGGCCATTATACACAACACCAAGATCATATTGCCAAGGTCTACCCAAAAGTAAATGGCATGCAGACATATCTACTATATCACATAAAACATCATCCTTATAGCTACCAATAGAAAGAGGAATAAGGCATTGCTCATGTACCTTAATAGTGCCAACGTTGTTAATCCACCCCACAGAATAAGGAGTAGGATGCTTGCATACCTCGAGCTTCAACTTCTCCACCAAACCACGAGACACTAGGTTTTCACTGCTCCCACTATCAACAATGATCAAAGCTGTAAAATCAATGACCTTCCCCTTGGTGCGAAAAATGTTGTGTCGCTCCAGATTGGCCTCCTCCGCAGGAGTAGTCAACATAAGCTTTCGGACCACATAAGATTCATGCTCTTCCTCCTCGTCATCATCTCCATTAGGATCTATATGGACCACGTCTCCATCCTCTTCATTCACCCCATCATCATACTCATCACGTTCCACCATATTAACTCCCTTCCGTTGTGGACAATTATTGGAAATATGCCATGTTTGGTTACACTTATAACATTTATCTCCATAATGTTTTGCATAAGGATTATTACCTTGTGTGTTAGTGTTTCGACGAGCCAGTGGGTTTTGTATAGGCGCAGGAGGTGTAGTCTTCTTGCCATCATCAACTTTAGGAGCCGCAACTTGGGAAATCTCCTTGCTTCCATCAACATTAACACCCGATGATTATCCCTTGCCACCTGAAGAAGAAGCATCACCAAACCTTCGAAATGTAGTTGGAGAACGAAACGGAGTTGCCAACTGTCTCTCCGCCTTCCTCGCCCTAGAAATTGTTTCATTCAAAGAGTAGGAAGTAAACAACTCTATATGATGTTTGATATTAACCCGTAGACCCGACATAAATCTCGCAATCATCTGCGACTCTGTCTCATATAAATCAGTGTGTGCCGACTGCGCATGGAAATCATGAACATATTCATCAACAGTACGATTACCTTGCTTACAAGATAAGAATTTCATAAAGAGATCTTGATCATGATTTCGTGGAAGAAAACGGTCCCTCAACTCCCTCTTCATATGGTTCCAATAACGAATTTCGGCCTGCCCTTCACGCAACCTCTGCCTAGTCAATTGATCCCACCATGCAGAAGCACCACCACGCAATTTGTAAGCAACATAAGGGACTTTACTATCTTCTTCAATATGCATCAAGCGAAAAAAATTTCAACCTCCGAAAGCTAATCTAAGAAATCTTCCATAGATAACTCACCATTAAGCTGTAACCCTAATTAAAAAGGGTATATGAAATAGTCCCCAAAATACCCCTACTTAGTTTCCAAAACAAAATGAATTTTAAAACTGCAGAAAAATCTTGTCGCATGGGCGGTCGCCCATACCAAGCTGTGCGGTCGCCCATCAGTACAGTGCGTTTTCCTTTGCGTAACTCGTCACGTGGGCGGTTGCCCATATCCTACTGTGCGGTCGCCCATCAGTCCAGAAACTGTATCGTCGTTTGTCAATTGTCTTGGGCGGTCGCCCATAATTCTTGTGCGGCCGCCCACCTGTCCAGTGCCCTCAACTTGCTGCAACGTGCCCTGTAGCATCCCAACTTGCACGACATCATGGCTCCTTGTATCTTCTGTTGGGTTGGGTGAATACTCGCCAAGGTGGAGATTGTTGGATGGTGGCTCGTGATTCTGTGGCTGAGGCGGGTGCCCCATGCTGCCGAGGCGTGCGCCTGGGAAGCAGTGAATGGGGCCGTGGTTCATGGCTTTGAGTATGCCACTTAAAGCAACGAGCACACGGTATTCTTTAGTAAAAGGCAAAAGAATAGTTTGCTTTGTGCTCACTGCGTGGCTGTGTGACTTATCTCTTCGATTAACTCTGGTTACTACACTGGTCTCTTGGTGATTAGCTTACTAAACTGTCGATGTGGGTGTTAGAGTGTGAGTCATTCAGAAAATATTCATGCCCTTTACTTTCTACCTCCAAATCTTTGATCTTCTGTTATTTAACTACGGACTACTCTCATTTAGACCCATTAAATTATAAGCTATTACTTTAATGCTAATCCCGACAGAATAAACTTTCACTTGAGAAACTTCGTCCTAGAACCATGATTTCATCTGTGCATTAATTAAGACCATAAAATCGCATGAATGATGAATGTTCATGAGATATTGAACTCGGATTGAGTTTGTAATCTCGCAATTTACTGGAAGAATTAACAACTACCATTGCTGCTATCGGCTTTAGACCCACTTTTTTTTTTTTTTCTAATCTTTAGTTGTTATTGTTGCTGCTGCTTCTACTAATAAAAATGAACCATGAGTTAAGCAAATACACTCAGGAGCTGAGCATTTGCAGTAATACATCCTCATACAAAGGAACTTAACAATGATGAGCCGATCATGTTTATAAACTTAATGGTAAATTGGGAAAGGAAATAAAGCACTCGACTCAAGAAGAAATGAGTAAAAATCGGTGATTACAAATATAAACTGAAAAAGAAAGGAATAAACATCACTTACCACAAATATAAAATGAAAAAGAAAGAAGTAAACATCAGTGATCCACATCCATAAAATGAAGAAATAAGAAGTAAACAAATTTTGAAGAAAAAAGAAAATATTGAAGAAAAAGTAAATAATGGCTTCGCCCAGGTTTGAACCGGAGACCTTCAGTGTGTTCGACTGACGTGAATAACTTTTGAAATAATCACCAAACGAAGCACTGAAAAATAACAGCTATAATGCCTTCTCTTTATCCAGCTATATGTTGATTCATACTTCAGGAATTTGCAGTGAGTTGAAGGAAGCCAAGATAATGTGAAGGGTTTTCATTTTTATTTCAATCAAGCTGATCAGCCTGATCTAAAGAATCAAAGTGAGATTATCTTCCGAGAGACGGATGAAATAAATATTTCACCCGTCTAAATAGCAAGTATCCAAAATCTGGGAGTACACGCGTGGAGAACATGGTATGACTTTAGGCCTCGTTTGGCACATGAGAATGAGTGTATGGGAATGGGTATTTGATTCCTAGGTATATGAAATCCGGGAATGGTGATAATTAAATATTCTCATTCCCATGTTTGGTATATGCTAATGTCAAAATTAAGAAATGGATATTAAATTACCATTTCAATGTTTGTTTCACATGTCTATCTATCTGATAATGGTTTTTTTTTTTTTTCTTTCTATTTAGCAATATGGTACAATAGTTCTAGCTCTTTTTTTTTTTTTTTTTCAAGAACTCAAATATTTTCAAATCTAATTAACATAAAATAAAAAAGATGTTAAAGAATTTTATTTGATAACTTGTAAAATTTTAAATTATATCAAATTTCGGCAATCAAACAAACGAGAATACATAATATTTTAAAGCAAAATCAAATGTATAGTTCAATAAAATATCAAATTTATTTCGAGCAAAACCTAGTAACCATAACATAACTAAAATCAAAATACCTATTAAATATCAAGAAACAAATGATCAAAATCCACGGTTACCCATGTAAATTAAACTAAACAAATAAAATCTTATTATAATTAACCTTAATGAATAATTAAGTAGCCTAGTTTGATTTTTCAAGTAAATTCATCACCAACGGTTTCTTAAAATATTTTGGAAGGGAGAAGAAGTAGTCAACCTTTGAGAACGACTATTATTTCTTCAGCTTTAATACGGTCAGAAATATTTTTCAATTTCATCAAATACCTTCATACTTCTTTCAGCAACATCAGCTTCAAACTGAAAGCAACCAACAAGTTTTGCAATATTTTCATTTGCACCCTCATATAAGTTTTCAAGCTTGTTTGCTATTTCCGTTAAACTAGTTAACCAACTATCATTGGTTCGAGCTCTTTTCCTTTGATGTTGATTTGAAGATCCACCATTAACTGAATTTGTTGCGGTCGATGCTTGAGTTAAAGGGACGGAACCATCAATATTATCAAGCCTATTTTCAATAGTTATGTCATCAATATTGATGGTTTTCTCTCGATTAATATCCTCTACAGCATCTGCATCAGTTTCAGCACCTTCCCCAGTCGCTCGATCCTTTCCAAAAACTTATATAACGAGGGAAAGACTTTTTGCGTAGTCCTTTTACATTTGTGAGTCTATCAAAATAAGTAAAAATGAAGCAAAATAAATGAATGGAAACGATAAAGAGAATGACAAGCAATTTTGATTAAAAATAAAGAGTTTCACTAAAACAGAAATCAATACCTTAACCCATGCATCCAATACATCTTTGTCAGCAGTAACATACTTTTCTTCGTTGTTCCATCCAAACCCGCTTCCTTTAGGACCCAACATCTCAGTTATTGCATTACATTATTTTTTCAACAACTTTACTCGAGATTCAATATGTGGCTTTGCCTTAAGCCCTGTGATAAAAGAAATCAATTCCAAAGGAACCCTTCTCTTCTAGCATTTTTTTCCAACCGAGTAAGGTATCCATTTTTAAATGTTCCATTACACACTTCCAATAATTATCACATGATAAATCAAGCAATTCTTCTACTAATTTTGCATTTTCTTTCTTGGTCCATTGACGTTTATCCAAACCTCTTCCTCTAGGTTGCTTTGTAGACTGAGAATCCAACGTTTTTCTTCAAGAAGAACATGAAAAAGATTTTAATCTAACAAAGTAAAACTGTGATAATATGAACATATATGCAACACCAAGAAATAACAAGCTATAAATAAATTAATCATGAAATTACTCCAATAATTATAAATTTAAAGACAAAATGTTTGTCAATTGTCACCACTAGATTTCAAATCAACTAAAAATAAATTTTCAAAAGAATCTAGATAAAAAGTTCTTTATTGACACATTATCCATCGCGATTAGCATTCCATTCATTAAACATTTGTATAGCCAAATTTGTTCGTCAAGTGCTCCATTCATTAGATGGCTCTACAGCTGTAATTGGATAACCATGTAACTCAACGGGGTTATTTTGGTTGTCTAATTCTTGCTCAAGTTAGTCTGTGGGCATCTCCCTTATTATGAGATTATCCAGAAGGCAACATGCCATAATGATTCGACTTTGAGTTCTAACATGATAAAAAGAATGACTCCTAAGAATTCCCCAACACAACTTTACTAATCCAAAACACCTTTCTATCACATTTCTAGTTGACAAATGTTTCATATTAAAAAAATCCTCATGAGTAGTTAGTTGATGTCCTTCTCTCCAATCATTTAGATGATAGAGTTGCCCTCTATATATGGAGCTAAAAATCCCTCTCCATTTCTATATCCAGCATCGACAAGGTAATAATAGCCTAGTGAAAGTAAAATCACATTAGCGGTTTTAATCTCCCCAAGAATTAAGTTTAAGGACATAAACCAAGATAATGTTAGAATGTAGAAACTATCTACCCTGATATATAGTTAACCCATTTATGCTACTAATGACATCTCAAAGAACTCTATCATCTGCAGCAGATCCTTCCCGCCCTGGTAAAACATAGATGAATTCCATATTTGGTGAGCAAATATGATACAGACGAAAGGTTATATGAGAATTAAAGAAATGACTGAACGGAATTGAGAATACAAGACGGGAATGAAACCCTCTAATAATTGCTCACAGCAATATTATTTTCATAATTCAAAATCAAAAGTCTACTTTAAAATAAAACCCTACCATTGTTTAAATACTACTCTAAGATTATTCTAGAACCCTACCAAAATAAACCTAATTAAAATCAATCAAAATACTAGTGAAATAACAGTCTGAAAATATCATCAAACAAAATAAGGAAACACTGAAAACTGAAAAGGAAACAACATCAGTAACTCCCGTTTGTGTCCCAGGCGCCCGCCTCGCCCCCAAAAGGTCTCCTTGTTGCTGCTCATACTGTATCATCCTCCCCTCCTTAGAAAAAATTCGACCTCGAATTTTGAGTGTCGTACCGGGAAAGACTGTTCGAAATTTATCTCTGAATCGACGACGAACTATATACTTCATTCCTTTCATCCCAACATCCATCCAATCACACCATTGGAACGATACAAAAAACTCAATAATCAACTTTTGAATGATGTATCAAACCGAAGAACGTGGGATATACCTGTCAAACGGATCTTCGTACTCAAGAGCAACGGTGACTGTTTCAAATTTCCACCCGAAATCAACATGTGAACCAAACACCAGTACCTTTCCTCTGTCAACGAGGCGCCCGCCTGGGATACTATGAGGCGCCCGCCTCAAGCTCGGATGCTCGACCGTGACTTCCTTCAGGTGAGGTGCTCGCCTGGCCATTGGTGGGGCGGTCGCCTGTATCCCAGCTTTGTTGTTCACTGCGTTGGGTAATCCTCCCAGGCTGACTTCCGTCCTCCCAGGTTGCAGCCGTATTGGGTGTTCCGCCTTGTCAATTACGTGAGTTGTCACAATATGACAAATCTCGCAATCACACTTATCAAACACCGGTGGTATAGACCAATCAACAAACTTTTCAGGCTATGACACACCTTCTAACTCCGGAATCTCGGTCTTCATGTCGCCGATAACCCTAGAAGGATATGTCCACTTCCTGTCACCAAGTTCGTGATCCCTAGCGGAGGGATTGGTCACCACTAAACCCTCTTCATCAGACGATATGTCTGATTCCGAGTCCTCCAACCGCGCTAGCTGTCATTGGATTCGTCGACCCTCCACCCGATCAAAGTATCGTTGGAGTTCTCGAATCTCGTAACGCAACAAACGAAGTTTGAGATCTTGAATCTTTCTTCGCACTTCGTCCTTCTTGATTTCATATAGTTCACGTTCGTGATGGGGATCGTATTCATGGGGATTCGCTTCACGAACCCTACTACGAACACCATGAACACCACGACCATGCCTTCGTTCAGCCATCAATTCGACCAGGAAACTGATACCAATTGATACAGACGAAAGGTTATATGAGAATTAAAGAAATGACTGAACGGAACTGAGAATACAAGACGGGAATGAAACCCTCTAATAATTGCTCACAGCAATATTATTTTCATAATTCAAAATCAAAAGTCTACTTTAAAATAAAACCCTACCATTGTTTAAATACTACTCTAAGATTATTCTAGAACCCTACCAAAATAAACCTAATTAAAATCAATCAAAATACTAGTGAAATAACAGTTCGAAAATACCATCAAACAAAATAAGGAAACACCGAAAACTGAAAAGGAAACAACATCAGTAACTCCCGTTTGTGTCCCAGGCGCCCGCCTGGCCATGGGTGGGGCGGCCGCCTCGCCCTCAGAAGGTCTCCTTGTTGCTGCTCATACTGTATCAAAACACCTAGCACATTTGTGGCAATTTCATGTTTTCTTGATCGATATCTAGTCTTATCAACCTCCGGTACACTCATTCCAATATAAGTTCCATCAAGGGATCTTAGACAGTTCTATGATTGGTTATTGAGAAATCAAAAGATCTAATTAGTAATCTTCTAGTACAAAATGATAAACATTGTAATTCTTGGAAATAAATATATTTTAATACCTTAAACCATTTCCACCGTACATCCGTCGAGTCCTCTGCCACAGGTTCAGGAGTTTTCAATAAGATATGGTTAAGTCGAAGAACCGCATTTAGAATCGCATTAAAGTGCCTACTTGACTCTTCCTCCAGACCACATGAATCTATTTTTTATAACTCGGTTCTAAATATGATGGGCAAGAATATGTAGAAAGAATGCAACCATCTCCTTGATGTTCATGTTTTTGGTGCGTTTCAACCTTTCCGTTGTTTGAAGCATAGAACACAATTTCTTAAATGTGTGTCTATCCATTCGTAATTGTTCTATACATGACTTGTCACATTCATAGATCATCTTGTTAAGAAATGCCATTCTGAGTGACAGACTTTGTCTTCCTTATATGTTGATAATAGTGTCTTTGTAAAGTTGCATAAAGTATTAATAGGAACAATAACAATAACTTATTAAGCATATCCATATAGGTCACTAGAATAGCAACAAGTTTTTTCTTTCGAGCCAAAGGCAAATGAGTCATATCTGTGCAAATACAATACAACAACAACAACAACAACAACAAAGCCTTAGTCCCAAAATAATTTGGGGTCGGCTAACATGAATCCTCATATGTTATCGTGAAAAAATAAAAAAAAAAAAATAAAAAAAAAAAAAAATAAAAAAAATAAAAAAAAAATAAAAAAAAAATAAAAAAAAATCTTTAAACATGGTAGTAATTCTTTACAAAATGAAAATAGCAAGAAGTGGAATCCAATTGAGATCAAGAAGGCATGACTTTTCAATAATGCGGCTAGAATATTAAACCTATAGAAAAGAGAAAGAAAACAAAAACAAAAACTCTGAGACACTGTATAAGTTGTTGGTGAAATTCACTTGAGATCAAGTAAGCATGACTTTCTAGTAATGCCATTTCTAAGAATTATGGGAAAAAACAAGAAAATCAAGGAGTAAGAAGAAAGAAAACTTCCCCCCTTTTCAGAAAAGGGAAATACAAGAGTGACTCAGGAAGCCTTGAAAGATGAAAACTGGATTAATGCAATGTAAGAGGAATTAATTCAGTTTGAGAAAAATGACGTTTGGATCTTAGTTCCTAGGCCTTCTCACGTCAATGTGATTGAGACCAAATGGATATTTAAAAATAAATCTGATGAACAAGGCAATATAATAAGGAACAAAGCTCGTTTGGTGGCTCAGGGCTACAGTCAAATGGAAGGGGAGGACTTTGATGAAACATTTGCCCCTGTAGCCCGCATTGAGTCTATCACATTGATGCTAGCTATTGCTTGCTACTTGAAAATCACTCTACATCAGATGAATGTTAAGAGTGCGTTCCTAAATGGTGTTTTGAATAAGGAAGCTTTTGTTGAGCAACCTAAAGGGTTTGAGGAACATTCCAAACCCAATCATGTGTATAAGTTGAATAAAGCACTCTATGGTCTTAAACAAGCCCCACGAGCTTGGTACGGTAGACTAACGGAGCACCTAATTCAACTTGGTTTTAAAAGAGGAGAGGTTGGTAAGACTTTGTTTGTTTTGAAAAATAAAAAGGGTATGCTTGTTGCTCAAATTTATGTGGATGACATCGTTTTTGGTGCTACTACTAATGACTTACTTGAAATGTTTGTTAAAAGTATGACATCCACATTCGAAATGAGCATGGTTGGGGAACTGAAATTCTTTCTTGGCCTTCAAAATTTCTCAAACTAAAGATGGAATGACAGTTTCACAATCCAAGTATGCCAAAAATTTGGTGAAGAAGTTTGGGCTTGAAAATGCCTCACACCTGAAAACTCCTATGGGATCATCCCAAAAACTTTGTAGAGATGAAGAGGGTGAAAGTATTGATCACACCCTCTACAGGAGTATAGGGAGCCTGTTGTACCTTACAGCTAGCAGACCTGATATTATGTTCAGTGTGTGTATTTGTGCTAGGTATCAAGCTGACCCCAAAATATCTCACTTGAAAGCTGTGAAACGTATCATAAGATATGTTGGGGGTACCGCTCATTTGGGGTTAAGCTACACAAGAGATACCAACACAAACTTGGTGGGATTCAGTGATTTTGACTGGGCTGGCAATACAGATGATAGGAAGAGCACCACTGGAGGGTGTTTCTACTTAGAGAATAATCTAGTGTCTTGGTTCAGTAAGAAACAAAACTTTATTTCTTTGTCTACTGCTGAATCAAAATATTTGGCAGTAGGTAGTTGTTGTACCCAATTGTTGTGGATGAACCAAATGATAAAGGATTATGGATTGAAAAGTGAAACCCTAACTGTATTTTGTGATAACATGAGTGCCAAGGATATTGCTAAGAATCCTGTTCAACACTCTCGTACAAAGCACATAGACATTAGGCACCACTTCATAAGAGATCTTGTTGAACAAAGAATTGTTACTCTAGAACATGTTGGAACAACAGATCAACTTGCTGATATATTTACCAAGGCTTTGGATTTTGAGAGATTTTCTTTCCTTAAGAATTCTCTCGGTTTGTGTGATCACAGGTGACTGCACAACTGTGCAGACAACTGTCTGCATCTCTGTATAAGTGTGTATTACAGAAAAAAAAGGGGTACTCTTAATTCCTGCATTCATTCATTGCACGATTATCTCTTGTGATCACTTGATTATTTTTCTATATTGACTCTCGAAAGTGAGACCCCTCCTAACTTGGTGATAAAATTTCCTTGTTAAAATTCTCTTTTGATATCTATCATAGAGTGGGTGTCTAATCGAAGGTCACTGAGAAAAATAAGTTGCCTCCATATATATTGAAGCTTTCACTCATGTGCTCAATGCCATTGACTTATTGTGCTACACTTGGGATAAAAATTTGGGCAAGCACTATGGTGAGAGAGTGAATTACTCCTTCTCAGTGTCTGATTCAATGCCTAAAATGGAGACATTCTAGAGGCTACATGATTGAGGGGTTTTCTCATCGATTTCTTGGTGTTCAAGTTTTGTCAATATGTAATCTAATCATACCATGTTGCAATTTATTGTGATTAAAATCTTCACTATGTGTGCTTGGTTCTTCATTCTAGGAATATTTACATCTAGGTCATTCGAAATCCTTGGTAAATGTATGATCAAATTTTTGTTTGTTTCATATGTTTTTTGACCTAATGCTTCTAAGGTGTTCAATGATAATCCTATGCCGAGGTGTTTGAGGTGTTCTTGTTGTCAAAAGAGATAGTATGGGAGGTTGAGCAATCAATGGAAAGGTTCCATTTTTGATTAAGGAAAGCAAATCATGTCACAAAATATGGTAAGTTGTTTTGTTTTTTATTCCTTAATACTTTGTATTTTTGGAATATCAAAGGGGCAATCAACACCAAGCATCACAGTTAGCCTTTCCTTATTCATCTTGTATTTCTATTCCCAAAGATTGTGATCATTGTTTCTCATTAAATGTGGGCTTTAAATGTTGTACAAACAAGTCTAATCACAACTCCCCTCATAACTCCCATCTCTCTCTCTCTTGTCTTTCTCTCCTCAATTTTCTCTCTCTAACCGTGTGTTGCATTTAATCTCCATGGCATCACCATCATCTTCTAAAGCTCCGGCATCCTCAAATGCAAAGCAACTGTGGCTGATTTAATTAACGAGCCACAGTCAGTCCCCTCGGTGGATGTTAGTACTTTGGGCTAACAAGAAACTGCCATTGATGTGGAAGACCAGTCAGTTCTAGCGGCAGTACAAGCCGCCCGTCAACCACCGCTACCAGGAACACGATGATCTCATCGCCTGATTGATTCTGGCAAGTCTGCCAAATTTCGAGGTCCAAAGCCTGTTGCCAAGCCCAAAAGAAACCCTAAGGCAAAACCTTCTACCGGTGCAAGGCTGAAATTGGTGCTGCAAGACTCGTCTGATGAGGAAGAAGTGCCTCTGGAATCATCCCCAACTGCTTGTGTTAATGAAGACGACCAGCCTCTTGTAACCCTGATCAAAAAGAAATCTCCGGCGAAAAAAATATCCGTTCCTGCTAGGGTTCAGGCAAAGACATCGGCAAGGGATCAGGCAACTACTCAGGGGGAGATTGGTTTGAAGCGACAAACTTGGAGTGCGTCGAAGGTCAGTGTTGCTCCGGTCATGATAGAGGAAAGTTCTTCATCTCTGTTCGAGGATTCAAGAGATGATACAGTCTCTCTGGGCACTGAAGATACTATGAGTGAGTCTGATGCATGCATCCACAAAAAGCTCAGAAAGGAAGAATCTATTGTGCAATCATCTGCAATGGCAGTTGTTCAAACAACTGCACACACAACTGCACCATCTGGCAGCAGTTCAATCTCCAAATCATCCACCAGAAATCGTAAGTCCTCTATCCGTGTTTCTGATTCCTCTTATAATCTGGATACCAAACAGAGTTCCCTGTTTTATTCCTCTGAGGCTGAGAGCCGTTTCTCTATCAACTTTCATGGGGTGTTTGTTATTGAGAAAAATAGGAATATGGATGTTTTTGAAAAACTTGGAATGGTTGATTTTTTCACCAAGAGATATTTGGATAATTCTCTTGACTTCCCAACACCCTACTCTAGATCTGTTGTGTTGGAATTTTATGCCAACCTAAACCGTGACATTGGTCTTGAGTGGTCACCAAATTTTGGGAGAGTGTTTGTTAGAGATCAAGTTGTAGATTTCAGTCCTACTAGAATTAATTCATTCCTCTATACCCCTGATTTCCCTCTTGATGAATTGCCTACCAATATTGATGAGGCAGTTCGAATTGTCACCGGGGGAAGGGTACCAAAGTGGTCTGCTGGATTTAGAACGACCCTTCTGTCAAAATTGTTTGTGTTTTTGCATCATATAATGAGGACAAATTGGTTGCCTACCTCCAATTCCTCTTCTGTTACAAAAGATCAGATTTTGTTGTTGTTTCGGGTTAGTGAGGACAAGTTTAACTTGGGGAAGGATATTTTTGATACAATTCTAAGCTTTGCTGAAAAAACCAACACTTCCTATTCTCTCCCTCACCCCAGCTTAATCTATGATATGTTGAAAGATCAAGGGGTGGAGGATATCCCTGGGGAAAGCCTATCTATCATCTCTGAGCAGTTTAAAATTCCCAACTGTATACACAATTCCAGTCACACCTACTGCACCTTCTGATTCCAATGCAATCCGTGGTCAAATTGCTCTATTCAGGGCTCAGATTACTTCTCACAGGGCTGATATTGAAAGTAAACAGATTCTTATTACTGGGTTGGAGAAAAGCATTGATGAATTAGAGGTGGTTCTTAGTGGTTCCTCTAAAAAAGAGGGAGATGTTTGCAATGCAGAGGGAGCTACAGCAGCAGCAGCTGCAGGAAATGGTGAAGATGATTTGACATTTGATATTGAAGAAGATGTCGAAGATGCTGTTAATTCAGCAACTAACATGGCTTTTGAGATAGACACTTTGGGGGACGATATCTATGGTGACATTTGAAAAACATTTGTTTATGTTGGGTTTTGTAATAACTTTAAATTCTGAATTCCTAGTAGTAAAAAGTTTAGTATTGTTTTGTTTAGCCTTAACAATTTATTTTGCAGGATTTTGATCAGAACTACAAAGATAGGGGAGATTGAAAGAGTATGAAAATACTCTTTGTTATTTCCTAATATCTTTTTGTTTCTGATTTTGATATTTATACATATTTAGTACATAAATAGAGTAGGGTTAATTGTAAATATGTTTGACTAACAAATTAACCGTTTATTGTTTAGTTAGTATTTGTTTTATTTTAGGTAACCTCTCAAGGAAGGAATACTTGTGGAGATAAGGAATGACTCCTGGAATTTCGGATTGAATGGAGTAATTGACTCCTTGCCAAACAAGGAGTCAACAGTTTATAAAAAGAAGATGACGCCTCCTTCCTCGATTACGGATTTTCGAGAGAGTTGATCCTAAGCATCTTGAGCGTAAAATCCTTGAGGTCTTTGTGCTTGTACCTTGAAAAACTGAAGTCGTTTTCTCAAGGTTGTTTCGTTTTTGTAGAGTTCATAGTTTCAAACTCAGTTTGTTATTTTGTATTTCTTTCTCTTTTCATTGTAACATTTTGTTATACAACTTGTGTTCTGAACGAAGTTGTAGTTTTATGAAAAGTTTCCTGCAAGAAGTTTCTTGCTGAAATTTTAATTTCGCTGCTTTTTATATTCTGTTATTTACTTTAGTATTTCTGGAAAATAACATGTTAAGTAACCTGTGTGAACACTTGTGTGCACAACTGTTCACACAAGTCTGTGCACAGTCCTAGCTACAAGACTTTCAGAGTAAAAATCGGTGATTACAAATATAAAATGAAAAAGAAAGGAATAAACATCACTTATCCACAAATATAAAATGAAAAAGATGGAAGTGAACATCAGTGATCCACATCCATAAAATGAAGAAGTAAGAAGTAAACAAATATTGAAGAAAAAAGAAAATATTGAAGAAAAAGTAAGTAATGGCTTTGCCCAGGTTTGAACCGGAGACCTTCAGTGTGTTAGACTGACGTGAATAACTTTTGAAATAATCACCAAACGAAGCACTGAAAAATAACAGCTATAATGCCTTCTCTTTATCCAGCTATAAGTTGATTCATACTTCAGGAATTTGCAGTGAGTTGAAGGAAGGCAAGATAATCTGAAGGGTTTTTATTTTTATTTCAATCAAGCTGATCAGCCTGATCTTAAGAATCAAAGTGAGATTATCTTTCGAGAGACGGATGAAATAAATATTTCACCCGTCGAAATAGCAAGTATCCAAAAACAGGGAGTACACGCGTGGAGAACATGGTATGACTTTAGGCCTCGTTTGGCACATGAGAATGAGTGTACGGGAATGGGTATTTGATTCCTAGGTATATGAAATCCGGGAATGGTGATAATTAAATATTCTCATTCCCATGTTTGGTATATGCTAATGTCAAAATTAAGAAATGAATATTAAATTACCATTTCAATGTTTGTTTCACATGTCTATCTATCTGGTATTGGTTTTTTTTTTTCTTTCTATTTAGCAATATGGTACAATAGTTCTAGCTCTTTTTTTTTTTTAAGAACTCAAATATTTTCAAATCTATATATCAAATTTCGGCAATCAAACAAACGAGAATACTTAATATTTTAAAGCAAAATCAAATGTATAGTTCAATAAAATATCAAATTTATTTTGAGCAAAACCTAGTAACCATAACATAACTAAAATCAAAATACCTATTAAATATCAAGAAACAAATGATCAAAATCCATGGTTACCCATATAAATTAAACTAAACAAATAAAATCTTATTATAATTAACCTTAATGAATAATTAAGTAGCCTAGTTTGATTTTTCAAGTAAATTCATCACCAACGGTTTCTTAAAATAATTTGGAAGGGAGAAGAAGTAGTCAACCTTTGAGAACGACTATTATTTCTTCATCTTTAATACGGTCAGAAATTTTTCATTTCATCAAATACCTTCATCCTTCTTTCAGCAGCTTCAGCTTCAAACTGAAAGCAACCAACAAGTTTTGCAATATTTTCATTTGCACCCTCATATAAGTTTTCAAGCTTGTTTGCTATTTCCGTTAAACTAGTTAACCAACTATCATTGGTTCGAGCTCTTTTCCTTTGATGTTGATTTGAAGATCCACCATTAACTGAATTTGTTGCGGTCGATGCTTGAGTTAAAGGGACGGAACCATCAATATTATCAAGCCTATTTTCAATAGTTATGTCATCAATATTGATGGTTTTCTCTCTATCAATATCTTCTACAGCATCTGCATCAGTTTCAGCACCTTCCCCAGAAGCTTGATCCTTTCCAAAAATTTGTGCAAGTTAATCATAACGAGGGAAAGACTTTTTGCGTAGTCCTTTTACATTTCTGAGTCTATCACAATAAGTAAAAATGAAGCAAAATAAATGAATGGAAACGATAAAGAGAATGACAAGCAATTTTGATTAAAAATAAAGAGTCTCACTAAAACAGAAATCAATACCTTAACCCATGCATCCAATACATCTTTCTCAGCGGTAACATACTTTTCTTCGTTGTTCCATCCAAATCCGCTTCCTCTAGGACCCAACATCTCAGTTATTGCATTACATTATTTTTTCAACAACTTTACACGAGATTCAATATGTGGCTTTGCCTTAAGCCCTGTGATAAAAGAATCTATTCCAAAGGAACCCTTCTCTTCTAGCATTTTTTTCCAACCGAGTAAGGTATCCATTTTTAAATGTTCCATTGTCACACTTCCAATAACTATCACATGATAAATCAAGCAATTCTTCTACTAATTTTGCATTTTCTTTCTTGGTCCATTGACGTTTATCCAAACCTCTTCCTCTAGGCTGCTCTATAGACTGAGAATTTATCCTTTTTCTTCAAGAAGAACATGAAAAAGATTTTAATCTAACAAAGTAAAACTGTGATAATATGAACATATATGCAACAACAAGAAATAACAAGCTATAAATAAATTAATCATGAAGTTACTCCAATAATTATAAATTTAAAGACAAAATGTTTGTCAATTGTCACCACTAGATTTCAAATAAACAAAAAATAAATTTTCAAAAGAATCTAGATAAAAAGTTCTTTATTGACACATTATCCATCGCGATTAGCATTCCATTCATTAAACATTTGTATAGCCAAATTTGTTCGTCAAGTGCTCCATTCATTAGATGGCTCTACAGCTGTAATTGGATAACCATGTAACTCAAAGGGATTATTTTGGTTGTCTAATTCTTTCTCAAGTTAGTCTGTGGGCATCTCCCTTATTATGAGATTATCCAGAAGGCAACGTGCCATAATGATTCGACTTTGAGTTCTAACAGAATAAAAAGAATGACTCCTAAGAATTCCCCAACACAACTTTACTAATCCAAAACACCTTTCTATCACATTTCTAGTTTCCAAATGTTTCATATTAAAAAATTCCTCATGAGTAGTTAGTTGATGTCCTCCTCTCCAGTCATTTAGATGATAGAGTTGCCTTCTATATATGGAGCTAAAAATCCCTCTCCATTTCTAACCAGCATCGACAAGGTAATAATAGCCTAGTGAAATTAAAATCACATTAGCGGTTTTAATCTCCCCAAGAATTAAGTTTAAGGACATAAACCAAGATAATGTTGAATGTAGAAACTATCAACCCTGATATATAGTTAACCCATATATCCTACTAATGGCATCTCAAAGAACTCTATTGTTTTGGTCAAATTTCAACAAGCGTTACCAATTACAAGAAAAATGACAAAAGTAATAAGAATCAGGGTACAATGATTATCGGGTTGAATAGAAATGAACACAAGGATTTGTTGACTAGGAAAAGCCCTTGAACAACTTGTTCGCCGGCATAAAACCCCGGGAAGTTTAGGAACCTGCCTTGACCAAAACTTTACTAAGTATTTTGATGATTACAGAACTATGAGCGTATACAAGGGAGCTTATGCTAGAGTGAGAACGTGTGTGAATTAACAGTGTTCTATCCCTTTTATACCTCTTTATAACGGCTAATTACAAAGATAAATCTAAGCCTACAATCTCGGAAACACGTTGAGTTTTGTTGAGATATTTGCGCCACTTCGTTGAGGGAGGAGGAAGTGGTCCGCTGCTTGGATACCGTGGTGAAGAAATGTCGTTGAATCAGTCTCCTACTCCTTTGACACGTTCCCTGAAAAGTAGGGTTAACGTAACAATAGTTCAACCTGCAAGATGATCAAGATGCAGTAGGAGAACTCAAGTTGTTAGTACCAAGATGCTACGTACAAGTTGAAAACAAGTTGATTGAAAACGTAGGGCCCAACAATTGCCCCCAAACTTTTTGAATTTAAAAATAAAGAATATAAAGAGACAAAAATTTTAAAAATTTGCCAAAAATGGACATAGAGTATGGCGGTTTTAAATGAAAAGGTTTTGATGGGACGGTTTTGGGTGTTTTCAAGGCGAAGGTCATGATGCTTTCTAGAGTTCCAACCGCTCACAACCTCTCTCCATAAATTAAAGTCCTTCTTCTCCAACTCTCCTTTTCACAGAAAATCTCAAACAACAAGGGTTTTATTTTGGAGAGAAATCAAGGAGAAACCATAAGAAGAAAAACAAGAGAAATTTCTGGTGAGTTCCTCGTCTCTTCTCAATTTCTTGTTGGTAATTTTCTCAAGTTTGTAAAATGGGAAAAAAGAGGGTTAGTATAATCGAAAGCGACGAGGGTCTTCCGGAGGGTTTTATAAATCAAAATTTGTTGAAAGAACCCGATAAGGAAAAATGCTTGATTCCTGAGGTCAACCTTGAAATTATTAAGAAAAACCACGCAATGCCATACGAAACCATTTTCTTTACCCACCCCGACTTGACCTCTGAGTCCTATTCCCCTGATTGGGTGTGCTTCCCGAAATATCATTTCGTTATTGGCCTGAAATTCCTCTTCCCTGACTTAATCACTAAGTTTTTTACCTCAGCTAAACTTAATTATGCCCAAATGATGCCTCAAGGGTGGAGATACTTACAAACCCTAGTTAGGTTGAAGGAGGAGACTGGGTTGAATGTGGGTTTAGAAGAGTTGGCCTATACCACTGACATAAGGGGATTTGGTCTAGGGAGGTTTGGTTTAAGAGTTAAGAGTGGTGGTGACCCTATTTTGAATTCGAACAATGACCCTGCTGATAGAGGTTGGAGGAACAAGTTCTTTTTTGCTAGGAAAGATAGCCTAGGACAAGTGGCTGGTGTGATATCGAAGTGGAGGTCCCAAGGTAGGGGAATTTTTCCTTTGATTTCACACATTTCTTAAAATCTTTGCACCCCTGATCTTAACCAACTTGAATTTTCTTTGTAGAAGTTGCCAAACTGTGCGTGCTTTTTCCAGTAAAAGAGGAGACAGAGGAGAATGTGAAGAAAATCTACGAGTTGGATCCATCGGTTAGGTCTTTCAAAGCATTCCCGGTCTTGTTTTCTGCAAATCTAGAAGAAGAACTTAACCCCGAAGAGTCTCTACCAGCTTCCATCGAGATGTCTACAGGTCAGACTAACCTCTTAAAGTTTTTCCTATCTCCAATTTATTCTAATTCTTTCAAGTTGTTCTAACTCTACGTCCTTTTGTCACAGCTACTCGTTCTAAAGCCACTGTGAGTGCTTCGGACCTGCTTGCTGAAGCCAAAGCAAAGAGAAAGGCGAGGAAAGATGGCAAGCCCCCAACTCCCAACTCTATGGTATCCAGTTCAAAAGTAAGCGCATTCAAGAAGAAGGATGAATCAAAGAAGAGGAAGCTGGTGGAGGGTGAAGTCACTGAAGATGTTTTGAATGTGGAGAAGATGAGGGGAAAGTTTGGTGTTTTTATGGACCAAGTCAATCTGTTGAAAATCAAGGCTGCTAGATACAGTTCTGAAGCTGAGGAGGCCAAGTAAGAAACCAAAATGAAAGTTAGCGAGGTAGAGAACTTGAAGAAAGTTATTGGGGATTTGAGAAAGGATTTGGTAAATGTTTTTGCTGAGAAGGCGAAGGAGAATGAGGCTCATTCGAAGGAGCTTGAAGCAGCGAAGTAAGACTTCAAGTTCAATACCACCAAGGTACTGTTGGAAACTAGAATTCAACTTATGGAGGAGTACAAGAACGGACAAGCTCCAACTTGGGACTTGGAGGAGGAGAAAAGAACTTTAGAAGACCACCTTGGAGAACCAGTGGATGGGGAGGAGGTGAATTCACCGGCCCTTGAAGCTATTAACCAACTGGTTGATGATGCTGATAAAATCTTGAGTACCGCAATGGGGACCCAAGTTGAAGAAAAGGATCAAGAGAAGGTAAAAAATGCAACACCAGCGGCAGCAGGCCAAAATTTTTGAATGTTTTTTAAATAGCTTGGAAGGAACAAAACAATTTCTTTTTTGCTTATTTGCCGTACCATTGTTGGTGGGCATCAAATGGGGGGTACGTCCCCAAAACAAATTTATTTTGGTATGTAATGGCTCATAAGAGCCCAAACAATTTATTTGGGGGTACTAGGTCGGTCTAGTACTCCAAGCTTTCATAGGTTTTAAGGGATTGGTTGGCTTATCCAACTTGTCCTTCAGTTGCAAAATCTTTTGGGAACATTTCAAAGTTTATGGAAGTATTTTAGGCTTTTCAGAAATACTTACTTGTTTATTAGATAACATGTTGATGTTATAAACAGTAGGTAACATGTCAATGTTACAACCAATAGTCACAACTTGAATAAGTGTGAAATCGTGTGCCCAGGCGAAGGTGTCAAAACCTTAATTCTTTAGAAAAGATGTAAATCTTTTAACCATAAGTAAAATGTACCTTTGATCAGAGGTAAACCGTTTGAAGAGACATAACAAGTATCAGCCGTCCTGGCGTGTCAACATGTTCCATCCCTCTCCATCTAAAGTTTCAACATGTTGGAGCCGTACTGGCGTGTTAACATGTTAAACTTTTCTTTCTCAGGTTCAAACATGTCGGAGCCGTACTGGCGTGTTAACATGTTTGACCTGCTCCAATTTAGGTCTCAACATGTTGGAGCCGTACTGGCGTATTAACATGTTGAGCCTACTCCGCTTGCTCAAGTTGCATACCTTGAAAAACAAATTCATGTTAGGATTGGGTGTTAGCGTAGCTAACACCCCTCCGATGCTTAAGTTAGTAAGGATTTCTAACAAAATAGAAAATTGAAATACGCGAATGAACTTGGCACAAATTAAATCATACCTGAGAAGTCTAGTTGTTAACAACTTGACTTACATAAAATAAAGCTTCAAATGAATGGCATTCCAACTCCTAGGGACCCTTTCTCCACTTGGGGTTGACAGCCAATATGCCCCTTTGCCAGTTTCAGCATCGATGAGATATGGTCCCTCCTACTTGGGAGCTAATTTACCTGCATTTAATTCTCTTGTATTCTGAAATACTTTTCTCAAAACTAAATCACCAACCTGGAATCTTCTTATTCTGACGTTCTTGTTGTAAGATCTAGCAATCCGCTGTTGATAGGCTGCCATCCTTATCTTGGCTAAGTCCCTGATCTCATCAATTGTATCTAAATCTTGGGTTAACAAGAGATTATTTTCATCTTGAGTTAATAAACCATACCTTGCTGTTGGGATTGTCACATCGACTAGAATTACAGCTTCTGCTCCGAATACCAAGGAATATGGAGTTCTACCTGTAGCCCCTTTTGTAGTGGTCCTATCTGCCCAAAGTACAAGTGGTAACTCTTCGGCCCATTTCCCTTTCTTTTGATCTAGGCGCTTCTTCAATTTGTTGACAATCAACTTGTTGCTTGACTCGGCTTGACCATTGGCTTGAGGGTGGACAGGCGTGGACATGATCAACTTGATGCCCCATCGAGCACAAAAGTCTCTAGTCTTCTTACTTATGAATTGGGATCCATTATCACATATGATCTCTGATGGTACGCCAAACCTGCTAATAATATTTTTCTTTAAAAATGAAATTACCTCCTTATCTCTTACTTGCACATAAGCCTCTGCCTCGATCCACTTTGAGAAGTAATCAGTCATTGCCAACATGAACACTTTGCCTCCAGGGGCCTTAGGAAACTTGCCCATAATATCCATGCCCCATTGCATGAAAGGCCAAGATGAGACGATAGAGTGTAGAGGCTTTGCAGGTTGATGGAAGATGTTATTGTGTCTCTGGCACAGGCATCACATTTCTGCACATAGCTCATGGCATCTCGACGCATGGTTGGCCAGTAATAACCAGTCTTGAGAGCCTTTGACGCCAATGCTTTCCCACCAGAATGATTTCCACATATTCCTTCATGGATTTCACTTAGCACGAGCTCAACTTGCTTATTGTCAATACATCTCAAATAGTGTCCTGCAAAAGATTTCTTAAACAAGACATTATCTATTAAAACAAAGGTGGAAGTACGCATCTTAAAAGATCTAGCATTCTTAATATCAGGTGGAATAGTTCCAAGTTGAAGGAACTCAATTATAGGTTGGGTCCAAGATGAACTTGTATCTTGTGCCCCATTAGATTGAGTAACTTCTTGAGTTTCCTCAACTTGGTCTATTGCCGGGTACTTAACATAAATAATGGGAATATTAGTATGCAACATAGACTTGCAAGTTGAACCCAAGTTGGCCAATGCATCCGCTTTTGTATTCTCTTCTCTAGGGAACTGTTCCAAAGAGACTGATATGAATTTATAGCCAAAGCTTTAACATGTTGGAGATATAGAGTCATCTTGGACTGCTTCGCCATATAACTGCCATTGAAATGGTTAGCGAGCAATTGAGAATCAACATATACATTTATATGAGTAATATTTAAACTTAAAGCTATAGTTAAACCCATGATTAAAGCTTCATACTCAGCTTCATTATTTGTTGCATTGAATTCACAAGATACAGCTTGAGGTATGATATCACCTTGAGGGGATTTTAGAACTATTCCCAAGCCAGTTCCTTTGGAATTTGAAGCTCCATCTTTATACAGTGTCCAAAATCTAGGAATTGTTTTACCTTCAAGCTGTTGCACTTCCAGTTCCACCTCGGGCTGCAAACTTGGACTGAAGTCTGCTACAAAATCGGCTAGAGCCTGAGACTTTATAGCTGTTCTTGGCTCATATGAAATGTCATACGTGCTCAACTTGACCGACCACTTGGCCAATCTGCCTGACATTTCTGGAGTTCTTAACACATTTCTTATAGGATAGTTAGTTCTAACAGTTATAGAATGTGTTTCAAAATAATGACGCAGTTTGGTAGCAGCACTAGTTAAAGCTAGAATTAACTTTTCAAGATGAGAGTACCTTGTTTCCGCATCTAGTAAAGACTTACTTATATAATAAACAGGATGCTATTCACCTTGGATCTCTTTTACCAACACTGCACTAACTGCATTCTCGGATACAGCTAAATATAAATAAAGATGCTCACCGCGTTCTGGTTTGGCAAGTAGGGGTGACATCATCAAGTATTCTTTAAGTTGTTTAAAAGTTGCCTCATGTTTATCAGACCATTGGAAGAGTTTATTCTTTCTTAACACTTCGTAGAATAGCCTGCACTTATCAGATGATTTAGAAATAAATCTATTTAGGGCAGCTACTCTACCTGTTAACCTTTGGACGTCTTTGATATTCTTGGGAGATTCCAAGTTGAGAATGGCTTTGATCTGTTCGGGACTGGCTTCAATTCCTCTTTTTTCACCATATAGCCCAAGAATTTTCCTGCTTTAACACCAAAATTGCACTTTGCTAGATTAAGTTTCATGTTGAAAGCTTTCAAGATGTTGAACGCCTCAGCAAGATGCTCCACGTGATCTTCAATATGCTTGGACTTTACTACCATATCATCTATGTAGACTTCCATTGTCTTGCCAAGTTGATCTTTAAACATCTTGTTCACCAGCCTCTGATAAGTTGCCCCTGCATTTTTAAGACCAAATGGCATAGCAATATAACAATATATACCTTCTGGAGTCATGAATGCCGTATCCTCTTGATCGAAGGGCTCCATTTGAATTTGCTGAAAACCTGAGGATGCATCCATGAATGTCAAGATATCGTGGCCAACTGTTTCATCAACTAGAGAATCAATATGAGGAAGAGGGAATGGATCTTTCGGGCAGGCCTTGTTCAAGTCTGTAAAGTCCACGCATACTCGGCACTTGCCGTTCCTCTTCTCTACCACCACAACATTAGCTAACCACCTTGGGTATTGAACTTCCCTGATCATCTTGGACTTAAAAAGCCTCTCAACTTCATCCTTTATAATCTGGTTCCACTCCTGGGCAAACTTTCTTCTTTTCTGGTGGACAGGACGGTTGGTTGGATCAATGTTCAACTTGTGAGTAATGATGTCCTTGCTTATTCCTGTCATGTCCTCATGCTTCCACGCAAAACAACATTTCTGGCTTTTAAAGAACTCGATCAGTTCTTCCTCAATTTCTGATGGAAGATCTGTACCAACTTGCACTTGGGCCCCAGGGTTTGACTCATCAACAGAAATACTTTTTGTCTCATGCTCCACTGCTTCAAGAACATCCTGGGCCCTTTTCTTTAATTGCTATGCTTGATGAGGAACTGATTTTGCTTTCATATTAACCTTGTAGCACTCTTTAGAAGCCTGCTGATTTCCCTTCAACTTGGCCAAACCCCAAGGTGTTGGAAACTTGACGCACTGGTGATAAGTTGACGGCACGGCCTTCATGTTGTGGATCCAAGGTCTTCCCAAAATAAAATTATACGAGGATGAGCATTCGATCACACAGAACCTTTCCATAGAATTCATACCCTCCAAATAGATAGGCAACTTGATTTCTCCGACTGTTTGCTTTACTTCACCACTGAACCCTACCAGTACGGACGAATTCTTCACAACTTCGGACAAAGGAATGCCCATCTCTTCCAGAGCATGAGTGAAGATTATGTTGACCGAACTGCCGCCATCAATCAGAATTCTCTTGACCACACAATTAGCAATCTGCACCTGAACAACTAGACCATCATGATGGGGGTCCAACGTGTTATCCTTATCCTCATCTTCAAAGGAGATAACTTGACCATCGGTGAAGTCACGACACCTTGAGGGCAGTTCTGACTGATCCTCCTTAGAACTCTTGGCATGACGCTTGGCTGCAGAATAAGTTGTGCCACAAATATGGGATCCACCTGAAATAACATTTACTACCTTGGTGGCTGGGGGAGGTACAACTTTTTCGGGTCTGGACTGCTCCTCTGAATCAGGTTCTTTGGACTCACTTCTGACCCTCTTCTTACCCAACAAATCCTTAAGAAGACCCTTGGATAATAGATGAGCAATCTCCTTCCTCAAGGCAAAACAATTCTCAGTGGTATGCCCAAAATCCTCATGAAACGCGCACCACTTGGACTTGTCCTTCCAAGTTGTGGGCTTGTCACTCTTCTTAGGCCATCTTGTTTTGTCTCCAAGATTTTCCATGGCGCAAAGGACTCCTGCAATGTCCACAGAAAAGCAGTAATCAGAAATTTTAGGATAGTCATTATCATCCTCATCTTGATCATCATCTACAAAATGAACTTTAGAAGATTCAGATTTAACAGAGGGTTTGCCCCTGTTAGACTTATAATGATGGGAATCTGATTTTCTGTCTGAGGGCTCAAATAGAGGAGTAGGGGTCCTCCCAGTTGACTTCCCCATTGCCAGGCTGTCATCCTCCAATCTGATGAAACGCAAGGCTCTGGTTCTGATTTCTTCAAGTTGTTTCGCAGGAGTCATCACCAACTCATTATAAAATAGAGAGCTCTTTTTCAAGCCTATACAGAATGCTTCCGTAGCTGTGGACATATCCAAGTTGGGTATAGTCACTGCCTCCTTGTTAAACCTGTGCAAATATTCTTTAAGACTTTTGTTAGGCTGTTGCACAATTCTATAAAGGTCACTAGTCAACTTGTCAAATGCCCTGTTGCACGAAAATTGATTAGTAAACATATTGACAAGTTGAGCATAAGAAGAAATAGAATTTAGAGGAAGTCCTGTTAGCCACTTTAAGGCTGGTCCTGACAAAGTTGAGCCAAAACCCCTGCAAAAACATGCTTCTTTAAAAATAGGGGGGATACTTATAATATCCATCGATTCCTGATACAACAACACATGCTCTGCTGGATCGGTGCTCCCATCATACTTCTTCATATGAGGGACTGAAAACTTCTTTGGGATCTCCACATTAGCTATTGCTGGAACAAAACGAGATTCGTTATAGCACGTTGGAGAAACTTGATGATACAGCAAGTTGACTCCAGGTACACTTCGAAGAAACTCTTTTATGGTTTGCATTTCCTTAACAAGTTAGTTCTCTGCGAAAAGAGGAGTATTATTAAACTGAGGTTCAGAAGTATTAAAAGCATTAAATAAACTCCCTGTTTGCCCCATCGGGGGTGTGGCATAGGTGTGGCAAGATGACAATACAGGTTGGCTAGCTGTATGGCTGAATCTTGGTTGCGTGATTGGAATCGACGTCACGATCGTGCTTTCTGCTGGCAAGGTGCCGGGCATAGGGATATCTCCAAAATGACTAGGTCATGTACCTGCACCAAACAAAGATCTAGGATACAAAGGTGAGAATGGAGTAGACACTTGAGTTTCAGCTTGCTTCCCTTTATGCATGGCATCAATGGCATTGAATATCATGGTGTTTGTATGCTCCTGAGCATCCAAACGGTCATTCACTTTCTTCAACATAGTGACCATGTTGGATATTATCTCCAAATTGACAGCTTCCGAATTCAAAGATGGATTGCCTTGGGTGCCGGAACTAGGAAGTGGCTGACTCCTCTCACCTTGACTGCCAGACGACAGATTAGTCATTTCTATGCAAATAATCAAAGTTTCCCATAGACGGCGCCAAATTGTTTTGGTCAAATTTCAAAAAGCGTTACCAATGACAAGAAAAATGACAAAAGTGATAAGAATCAGGGTACAATGATTATCAGGTTGAATAGAAATGAACACAAGGATTTGTTGACTAGGGAAAGCCCTTGAACAACTTGTTCGCCGACATAAAACCCCGGGAGGTTTAGGAACCTGCCTTGACCTAAAGTTTACTAAGTATTTTGATGATTACAGAACTATGAGCGTATACAAGGGAGCTTATGCTAGAGTGAGAACGTGTGTGAATTAACAGTGTTCTATCCCTTTTATACCTGTTTATAACGGCTAATTACAAAGATAAATCTAAGCCTACAATCTCGGAAACACGTTGAGTTTTATTGAGATATTTGCGCCACTTCGTTGAGGGAGGAGGAAGTGGTCCGCTGCTTGGATACCGTGGTGAAGAAATGTCGTTGAATCAGTCTCCTACTCCTTTGACACGTTCCCTGAAAAGTAGGGTTAACGTAACAATAGTTCAACCTGCAAGATGATCAAGATGCAGTAGGAGAACTCAAGTTGTTAGTACCAAGATGCTACGTACAAGTTGAAAACAAGTTGATTGAAAACGTAGGGCCCAACATCTATCATCTGCAGCAGATCCTTCCCACCCTGGTAAAACATAGATGAATTCCATATTTGGTGAGCAAACACCTAGCATATTTGTGGCAATTTCATGTTTTCTTGATCGATATCTAGTCTTATCAACCTCCGGTACTCTCATTCCAATATAAGTTCCATCAAGGGATCTTAGACAGTTCTATGATTGGTTATAGAGAAATCAAAAGATCTAATTAGCAATCTTCTAGTACAAAATGATAAACATGGTAATTCTTGGAAATAAATATATTTTAATACCATAAACCATCATCTTGGTTTCCACAAACAGTAATAAGAAGGAACAAAGAATCATAACAGAGAAGAAAATAAAAGCCAACGGAAAATATTTATTTTTTCTTCAGCATCATAGAATCGATCGAACCTGCTAAATTTAAGAATTTCTTCTGGTTTCATATATCATCAGCTACTGCAAATGCATCTCAACATTTTCTGAATTGTCAATGGCTTCCCAGTTTCCAGAAAATTTGGATTCAGTGGATGTTCCAAGCTCTGCAGCTTGATTGCAGCCTGTTAAACCATGAATATATCTCCATATATGTTAACTAGTACAAAATTATTAGCACCCTTTCTCAAATTGATTACTTAGTTCTCCAAAATTGGAACATGTAAAAAGCTTAAAACTAAGTTGGGCAGGGGCTGCGCGAACGCAAGCCCCCACTATCACAAATTATGATGTAGGCTCGACCACTTGGGCCGACCTTAGGCAGGCACCCCTCCAAAGTGCAATGGAGGTCACAAACCTAGGCCATGGGCCTTCTTGATCACCCATTTACCCCATCCAGGTAAGTATGTTGCTTTGAGCTAGGCCAACCGATTAAATATGCCTCTAGCTATTCTCCCTTTTTCCAATCTCTCCATATGGGATTAACAGGAAATTAGATAAGCTTAATCCGACTTAGAATATCCCTAATACAGTTGTCACAGGGTTGTTTAATTTTTCACAATTTCAACGCCTATGCAGCATGTCCTTGCCAAGGAACTGCAGACCTTTCTCAACTTGTTTTACAACACAAGTTTACAATAAGACACAACAACAAAGGCAAGTAATGCACACAAGGAGTACGGGTAAATTCCCAACCTTTTATTGCTCAACAATCTAAAGGATACAACAATGTTACAAAGGAATAAGGCCAGCCTTGACTTTCTTTCCCTATCAAATTGTCTAACTCGGAACTAGCCAAACACCAACCAGTTTTTAGCCTTATAAATGACTGACTAAGACAAGCAAAACTGCTACAAACTGCCGGGACACTTGGCTGCATAGAAGGGTGGCAGTTTTATGTCCTAAAACTAAAACAGCCTTATCATTCCAAATGCTCTTTGCATCTGATGTTGCCACCTGTCCGGGCTGCCTTGGCCTTGCACCTAAGTCAATCAGCCTACATGTACAATCCAGCCTCATAGATAATTATGCCTATTAAATACAGGCATCTTAAGCTATCTTCTTTAATTTACTTTTAGTTTTTATTTAATTATTTATTTAGAACCACTTGATCTATCCATCCTAATCTACGAAAATTTGTTCCTATCAACTGGCCAGTTCTAATGCATAACAAATTTATGGTCAATCTAGAGATGTGTAAACGTATCCTTGTTCCTCCTTCGTTTTTCTTAGATGATGGGGTTGGGTTGAGAGTACAAGCTGATTTATTTGTGGAATCTAAATAAATTTACTAATAAATCTGGTTAGGAGCCAAACCCAAGATGGATTTAGCTCTCCAAAAATAAGCGTATGCCACTTAAAGCAACGAGCACACGGTATTCTTTAGTAAAAGGCGAAAGAATAGTTCACTTTGTGCTCACTGCGTGGCTGCGTGACTTATCTCATTGATTCACTCTGGTTACTATACTGGTCTCTTGGTGATTAGCTTACTAAATTGTCGATGTGGGTGTTAGAGTGTGAGTCATTCAGAAAATATTCATGCCCTTTACCTTCTACCTCCAAATCTTTGATCTTCTGTTATTTAACTACGGACTACGATCATTTAGACCCATTAAATTATAAGCTGTTACTTTAATGCTAATCCCGACAGAATAAACTTTCACTTGAGAAACTTCGTCCTAGAACCATGATTTCATCTGTGCTTTAATTAAGACCATAAAATCCCATGAATGATGAATGTTCACGAGATATTGAACTCGGATTGAGTTTGTAATCTCGCAATTTACTGGAAGAATTAACAACTACCATTGCTGCTATCGGCTTTAGACCCACTTTTTTTTTTTTTTATCTTTAGTTGTTATTGTTGCTGCTGCTTCTACTAATAAAAATGAACCATGATTTAAGCAAATACACTCAGGAGCTGAGCATTTGCAGTAATACATCCTCATACGAAGGAACTTAACAATGATGAGCCGATCATGTTTATAAACTTAATGGTAAATTGGGAAAGGAAATAAAACACTCGGCTCAAGAAGAAATGAGTAAAAATCGGTGATTACAAATATAAAATGAAAAAGAAAGGAATAAACATCACTTATCCACAAATATAAAATGAAAAAGAAAGAAGTAAACATCAGTGATCCACATCCATAAAATGAAGAAGTAAGAAGTAAACAAATATTGAAGAAAAAGTAAGTATTGGCTTCGCCCAGGTTTGAACCGGAGACCTTCAGTGTGTTAGACTGACGTGAATAACTTTTGAAATAATCACCAAACGAAGCACAGAAAAATAACAGCTATAATGCCTTCTCTTTATCCAGCTATAACTTGATTCATACTTCAGGAATTTGCAGCGAGTTGAAGGAAACAGAGATAATCTGAAGGGTTTTCTTTTTTATTTCAATCAAAGATCAGCCTGATCTAAAGAATCAAAGTGAGATTATCTTCCGAGAGACGGATGACATAAATATTTCACCCGTCTAAATAGCAAGTATCCAAAAACTGGGAATACACGCGTGGAGAACATGGTATGACTTTAGGCCTCGTTTGGCACATGAGAATGAGTGTATGGGAATGGGTATTTGATTCCAAGGTATATGAAATCCGGGAATTGTGAGAATTAAATATTCTCATTCCCATGTTTGGTATATGCTAATGTCAAAATTAAGAAATGGATATTAAATTACCATTTCAATGTTTGTTTCACATATCTATCTATCCGGTATTGGTTTTTTTTTTCTTTCTACTAGGTTTAAGCCCGTGCTTAGCACGGGGTATATGTTTCCAAGGACTGTTATGGCAATAAGATTTTAGAATGGGTTAATTAGGTATTTTGAATAATTTAAGGTTCATTTTGTTTGATAGACTTAAAGGTAGGATATTTTTAATTCTTCATATATTAGGTGGGAGTTATTTGAAAGTAAATTTCTTATTAGTTGTTTATCTTCCCGGTTGACGGCAAGTAACGGCGAAAACCGGCGCTTACATCGAGGTATCCATTGACGGTCTATTTGTGCGAATTTATTTCTTCTTCTCAATGTAATGATGATTATTCTTGCTCGATGAGTGATGGAGGTTACTACTGTTTTTTATTTTTATTTTTTTATACAACGTTGTGGATAAATCTGAATTCGCATTCAATATCCAAGGAGGAAAACGGCCGGTGAAGAAGAATCGATGGAAGTGACCAGGTATTATTACTTGCTCCCTCCTATCTAATTCATTGCATTGTGGCTTTTATTATGGACGTGATATGATATGATGACCTAGGCTGTAATTTACAAATAGCATTATATATGTGTTAATTATGAGAATTTGTAGGGGTTTAAAATTAGTAGATAACAGTCATGTCTCTTGAAGATTTGGTGTCTGTTGGGTTGATATTTGAAGAATTTCCTCTCCATTAAGTCAATATAAGTGCCAACGGTTTTACCTTGGTTCATCAGGGGGAAAAAAATTTCAAACCCATTAATTTTCTTTCTCAGTTACTGCATACACTCTTTCATCCCATTGCTGAAATGAATCTAGCTATGAATCCAAATATTCATCTTTTGAGTGGAAATAGCATTACATTTCGCACTCCTGACATTTATGGGGAGGATGCAAGGTATGTGGTGGCTGATAGGAGGGCTGATCAAGTCAGATTTCTCTTGCGTAGGTTTCCCAATGAAATGTTTGAGAAATTAGAAATTTTTACTGTCCCTGATAATTTCCCAATGAGCCTTGATTTTGAGGGTGGAAATAGTCTGTTAACTTTTATGTTCTTGGCCGATGATTTTCTTGCTGATGAAGAAATCAACATGAAGTTTAATACTTATGTAAGGTTTTTACGGCCTGATGTGACCATAATCAGTCTTGGGTTTGGAAGATCTACCATTCATGATTTACTAATGAATTATTATGATGATTTTCAAATGATGGAATTAAGGGGAGGTGGGAATGAGATGATTTTATTGTTTTTCCTCAATAGTGGCAAAGTTTCAGTTAGTAGAATGAATGATAGAAATGTCAGCTTTCTAGAAGTCAAGAGGGTTGTTACTGAAGCAGTGATTGTACCAACTTCTGTCGTGGTTGCAGATGTCATGCAGGTTGAAGATCCAGGCATCCCACACCACAATTTACCAAATGGTTTTTAGTCCTTGTAATTAATGAATATGGTCGTTTTCTTTTTGTTTATGAATACTCTGGTCTGGTACCAACAAAGGTGCTTGATGGTGTTCAGCAAATTGTTTACCAGTTTTGTTTCGCAGTTAAATTTTTGTTGGGGTTCAATATGGGTAGCATAGCTCCGTGAATTTCGTGTTTTGTTTTAATGTTAATTAGATATGTTTTAGTTTGTTCATGTTTGTTTTTTGGTTTTTAAGTTATAAAATGTCTTGTTACATATCCATGTGATATAATGGATGTGAATTGATTTTCTCTTTATTGGTGCTAAGTTTCTACTGTTTTCTCAATTTTCCCTAGTTAAAAGTGTATACTATTTAACAGTAAAATTAACCTTCTCACCAAAGAATAACGACAAAGTCACATATGTTACACTTGAGTCTGATACTCGTACTATCTCAATGAAGAAAAAGTTCTTAGTTAGAATGTATAGGAATGATGTTTATGAACTTTTTAAAAATAATAAAGATATAAATGATGATCTTAAGAAGTTATTAAAACTTCAGCATCAAACTGAAAACTGGACATTAAATTTCAATGAAAGAAATATGTTTATTACTGCACCTAATGTGATGTTGATGCTAACAAAATATAGTCTCCCTACTGCTAAAGAGTTCATTCTTGGCAAGTATAAAGTAGATAAAATTGGAGGAAGGTTGGAGATAATTGATAAAGAAAAAGAAAAAAAAGGCCTTACTAGGGATTTTCTGATAATGTTAGCTGGTAATAAAAGAATAAGTGCTAAAATACTTATAATTTCTTATTAAGAAGAAGGTAATTGAAATAAAAAGTGAAGAAGAGTAAGACTAATGCAATTCATTAAATATTTCCCTAAAGACAACATTTTTCGTCCATCCCTTATACTCATCATCAGATTCGAGACTAAGTATTCTCAAGCCATTTGGTGTCTTCACTCTTGATATCGCCACGTACAAATGTCCATGACTAAAAACAGGTTGTGGTAGGTATAAACCAACATTCTCCAAAGTTTGTCCTTGGCTTTTGTTGATAGTCATTGCGTAACAAACCCGAACAGGAAATTGTCTCCTTTTTAGAAGGAAAGGAAGTTTTCCTTCCGCTGCCGTTAATTTAATTCTAGGAATCATGACTTTATCACCTATATTTGAGCCGGAGATGATAGTCCCTTCAATGACTCTTTTACCAAGTTGAGTAACAATAAGTCTTGTCCCGTTGCATAATCCTTGACTTGGGTTGATATTTCTCAGCAACATGATTGGTACTCCGATTTTCAGTTGTAGAATGTGATTTGGTATACCAGTAAATTTCAAACTGTTCAGAAATTCCACTGGGTATAACATATCGTGATTTTCTGCATTCTCACCTGATTTATCAACCGTATCATAGATGAGATATTCTTTCATTTCAGCATCCACTAAATTCATGATGAATGAATTTATTTCGGCAACAACATCATTCCTTGGAGTTAAAATTGCTCGATTTGTCAAATAAGTTATATCAAAATTTTTTTGACACAAAATCTGGATATGTTGACTGGAATATATCGTCAATTGGATTATCCCCATGATCTAAGCAAATGTCACTTGGTATTTGAACCCACTCAGCTTCCTCAGCATCTCTTCGGTGTTTTGCCATTTCTTGCCCATCTCCAATTTGGAGAATCCATTTTGAAAAATCTTCTACACTCATATTACTTCCTTCAGCTTGCGTAACTACTTGTTGTAACCGCATATTCTTTGTCAAAACACACAAATCACAATGTCTCCACAAATAAGAACTATTTAAAGAAGCACAAACAATATCTCCTCGTATCCCTCCAGGTATTACCGGAAGAATTTGCCTAAAGTCACCACCCAATAAAACTATTTTTCCACCAAAAGGCTTATTGATGTCAAACACTGGAGTATTCGGTAAGATGTCTTTAAGAGTTTTATCAACAGCCTCAAATGCAAATTTGGAATCCATTGGAGCTTCATCCCAAATTATTAAAGATGTTTTTTGAATATCAATTATGCAAGCTGCGTGCCCTGTTTTATTGGGCAAGTAGAATTTTCATCAAGAGACAATGGGATTCGAAAATGCTATTTGTGGCTTGAGTTCTACCTCCGGGTAACAATAAAGATGCTATACCTGTTTATATTGTTAGAAGAGAGAAATGACCATATAAGTACCAAGCATCTAGAGGAAGAAAACATTGTTTTATATAGAAGTGATTCTTTTAAAAACGCAAAAAAGTTATATATTACCTGAGGAAGCAACTGCAAGGACAATCTTAGATTGTGATCTGAGCTTGTTCATAGCCTTATACAAATAGGTCTTCCCAGTTCCTCCGTAACCGTAAAGGAAAAACAACCTGGACTCATTACGCTCAAATGCGTTAACAATTTTTTGGTAAACATTTAAATGTTCTGAATTTAAAGATTCTTTCAATATCTCATGCTCCTCCTGAAGACTTCTGATGTCATAATTATGTTCCTCCATAAGGAGTCTATTTTTCAGTTGGTCTAACAATCCTTTATTTGGCAATGGCATTCCCTGTATGTCTTCAAGAGATCTTCCATTCTTGACCAATGTCTTTTGCAATTCTGCTAATGTCAAATTCCTTATTTCCTCTTCACCTAAAACCAATAAAGGCAGCCGTAATATTCTTCTTCTCATTCTTAAGATATCGTCGCTTATTTGTGCCAATTGCATTCCCAAAAAATTTTAGCGTCAGAAGCCTCACAAAATAACAGAAGTGTTAGAAACAAATCCCTCAACTGTGTTCCAGTTGCCCAATTACTTGCCTCATCTATAGCTTCGTGCCACTCACCATCATCTTCCAAAAGACCATGTGCATAACATGTCATCTTCATGGTTTGATAGATGACACCATTAACTTTTCTGATGTCTTCAAAGCTTTCACAACCCTTTACAATATTCAAAAGCAGTCTTAAGTAATACCTTTCACCTGAGTTTGGATGTGCATATGTAAGGCATCCAATACTCCTGCCAGACTTCCTTTTTCTCCACATCAAAGTAACTTTATTCCAAACATATTTTGATGGAAATTCAGGGTATGTTAAGGACCTCACATCAGCATCATTTTTATTACTTTCCATCCATTCTGTGAACATGGTATTCCTTGCTTTATCTTTGTTTACAACTCTGGGCAACGAATCATCATCGTTAAAAATTAACATTTGCTCATCCTTCAAATGATAACATAATCTTTCCACAGCCGGTTTCCTATAATGAATAGAAAATTCAAATATCCTCCAAATGGCTTCACATGCTGAAATGTATCGGCAATCAAGGAAGGTTTTTATCTGGTCATTTTTATCCAAAATTGTATTTGAATTCTGTTCAAAGCTATCAGAGGAACTTGTAATTACAACAGTACTTCGATCAGGTCCCTTAGTAATGTACTTAAACAGATATTTGATTGCCTTTGACTTGTTACATGCCTCAACATTGATATGACTTTGATATTTTACCAATAAATATCTGTTGTACGCAGAAACATACCTATTGTCCAGTTTGACCCCGTTCTTTTCAACTGTAATATTTGTTTCTCGTCTTCTATACACACAGTAACTATTCTCGTCAACTGTGGTCTGCTTCTGAAATGACATGGGGAATTTCTTTGAACATACGCCTGTAGATGATAGAAGTTCATTTTCATAAGTAACAAACTGTATTGAGTTAATGCAGAAACTCTAAAATATTTTACTATCAATCATGCAGGGTGAACTTGGATTTGCACAACCACATGGTCCATGCATCATGAATTTTCCCACAGCATCATAGCCAATTGGATCAATCAATGGATCAGGTATTTCTGCTGGTATAAGTGTGTCCACTTGCTGGACTGTGTTAATTTTGGCAAAATTATTCACCCAAAAAATAATATGTGCATGCGGCAAACCCCTCTTCTGGAATTCAATTGTGTACAATATTGTTCATTATAATAAGTTACATAGTAAGGATATAATTTAAATTAATAAAGATTGAAATATATAAATAGTTAAATACCTGCTTCAATCTTCCCAAATATTTCATTGTTAACAATGTCATGGATCATTTCGTCTAGTTTAAGCTTGAAAATTCTGGACTCTATATCCGGTCTATTCTCAGCCTTTTGACCACCTTGGGCACTAAGAAATTCGGTAATTTCTTTCCAGTTGGGATTCGCAGTGAAAGTAATAAAGTAATAAGGATTTCCATAAACTCTGCATATTGCCATTGCATCTTGATAATTTTGCACCATATACCTTGGACTTCCTCTAAAAGATGAAGGCAAAATAGTCCTCATTCCGACATTTCGGGAATCTGAATCTCCATTTTGTATTGCATCATAGACATTTCTGTAGAGGTCTGTGCGCAGACTGCCCTGATTTTTCCTCAAAAAACTTAATCTTTGTTGCTCAATTTGAGTGTAGGCATCGACAACGTATTGTTGTTTAAGTCTTCCGAAAGCTTGTAAGGTTTGGCCTTGATTATTTCTCTGCTGAAGCACATAAGAATAGTATTCCCTAGTTGTCACATATTTCCGCTTCGTCTTTCTTTGACCATTGTTACGAACGTAAGGAATTTCAAGATGGAAGCCATCTTCTCCATATGGGAAAAGGAGAGGATATTGCAAAGCCATAAATAATGGATGCAGATCACTGATTCTCTTCAAAACCCCATCAGTTTCTTGAATAATTAGATCTCTTTCTCCATTTGTGCATGCCATGTCTTCGACTATAAGCATTGCAATTTTCGATGCTGTTGGCATGGAATATTGTCTATGTGAACTCTTTCTATTCTTAATCAACTTTATGGTCAAATTCCCAATCTCATTTTCCTTGTACCAATCACGGGCTGATCTGAATACTTTAACCAATTCATTATGAGAATTCAACATTTCAATTAATTATTGTACTATCTCTGGGGATAAATTCTCATTAAATTGACCTATGTTAAGAGCGTTTAATCGATTTTGCACTTCATTGTCTATATCATAGGCATATAACTGTAAAAAACTGGCCGCCTGACCTTGCTGAGGCAAAAGTGATTCAAGACGGTGGTAATTTTGTCCACTTATTTTATAAGTATATACAGACCCATTATCATTCACTGAATTGTCCACCTTTGCCCCCATCGATGTCATCGAAAACATGGAGTTATATGCTCTGATATTCTCTAGAAATTTTGTAGAAGAAATTCCCATATTCCCACATAACAGTGACTTTAATGGCTCAGGTGGTTGCCGTCTAGGAGGCAATTGTATTTTTCCATCTTTGCAGTACAAACCATAAATTGGATAGGTTTTTTGGGAATATTTTTTGACACGCCTCTGTCCTCAAAAGATAGCATCACGGTACTTACAAATGTACTTAGGGGGACCGTAATAAGAAACTTCACTGAAAACTTATCTGCGGCAATAAATACTAAGTATTAGGGATATGATATAAAAGTCTCAGTTCCATTAAAAAGAAATTCCCAGTTATTACCTCTTGCACGTGTTTTAGGAGTTCTAGCAATATTGGACTTTTCATTCATTGACCGATTAGCAGAGGTTCGAAAGCTTCTCTGAAGTGCACGTTCATTTTTCCTTTCATTTCTTCTTTGTTGTGCATACATCCATTTCATTCCAGCTAATTTTAAAACAATCAGAAATGTACAACACAAATCAAGCAACAGAATTTGACAACAAAATTAGTTGTATGAAATACCTCCTGGCATGTAAATTGTTGATGAACTTAGTTCTCCAAGGCTGATATTTTGTTCTACCTGAATATCTAATTTCCTTTTCTTGGCCATGTTAGATGACTGAGCTGATTCAACAGTCGAATATGTGTAATATATAACGCAATATAAGTTTTTAGTAATCATTTATTTTTGTATTGGTTATGCAGGTTGGTAAAAGGAATATAAGAAATGAAAATATGCAGATATGTCTGTAAGCAATGGAGATTCATTTGATCGAAATCATTGTGTGAGTTCGAGAAAGGCCTATTTCACTACCTATAACAGGGAGCACATCTTGATGAATTGGTATATGTATCTTTCTCTTCTTTATAACCATTATCTCCTCCCTCATTGCACGATTTACCTTTGCCGTTTCCTTTGAAACTATGTTTAATGTAAAGTAGATTTTATAAATTATGAGTGGATCTTGTTCAGAATAGTTCAGAATAGCACAACATAATAATATTAATCTAATTTATCATCTAACCTGCTAAGATAACATCATCATGATTGTGTTTGCGAATGATTCTCCTTCCCATGTTGGCGGTATAGTCACATGTTCCCAAGAAAGCAACCACTATTATCCTTTCCGAATATATATAATTTGACTTATTCAATTGGAGGTTTCTACTTCAACACGAAATGAAGACAAAACTTAAGAATAAGAAGGATTTGTACCTGTTCAATATAAAATAATGACCATTTGTGCCACTTCGTTGAGGGAGGAGGAAGTGGTCCGCTGCTTGGATACCGTGGTGAAGAAATGTCGTTGAATCAGTCTCCTACTCCTTTGACACGTTCCACTGAAAAGTAGGGTTAACATAACAATAGTTCAGCACACTCACGCAAGATGATCCAAGATGCAGTAGGAGAACTCGTAAGTTACGTTAGTACCAAGATGCTACGTACTGAAGTTGAAAACAAGTTGATTGAAAACGTAAGGGCCCAACACATCTATCATCTCGCAAATGCAGATCCTTTCCCACCACAGTAAAACATAGATGAATTCCATATTTGGTGATGCAAACACCTTTGGAAGCATGAGTTTGTGGCAATTTCATGTTTTTCTTGATCGATATCTAGTCTTATCAACCTCCGGTACTCTCATTCCAATATAAGTTCCATCAAGGGATCTTAGACAGTTCTATGATTGGTTATAGAGAAATCAAAAGATCCTAATTAGCAATCTTCTAGTACAAAAATGATAAAACATGGTAATTCTTGGAAATAAATATATTTTAATACCATAAACCATCATCTTGGTTTCCACACAAACAGTAATAAGAAGGAACCCAAAAGAATGCTATAACAGAGAAGAAAATAAAAGCCAACGAGGAAGAATATTTATTTTTCTTCAGCACGTTCATAGGAATCGATCGAACTCTGTTCTAAATTTAGAGAATTTCTTCTGGTTTCATATATCATCAGCTACTGCAAATGCACTTCTCAACCATTTTCTGAATTGTCAATGGCTTCCCAGTTTCCAGAACCACTGTTTTGATCTATCCATCCTAATCTACGAAAATTTGTTCCTATCAAACTGGCCAGTTCTAATGCATAACAAATTTATGGTCAATCTAGAGATGTGTAAATCGTATCCTTTGTTCCTCCTTCTGCTTCTTCTTGTAGATTTGAGTGGGGTTGGGGTGAGGAAGTACAAGCGCTTGATTTATTTGTGGAATCTAAATAAATTTACTAATAAATCTGGTTAGGAGCCAAACCCAAGATGGATTTAGCTCTCCAAAAATAAGCGTATGCCAACTTAAAGCAACGAGCACACGGTATTCTTTTAGTAAAAAGGCGAAAGAATAGTTCGAAACTTTGTGCTTTCAACTGCGTGGCTGGCGTGGACTTATCTCATCGATTCACTCTGGTTACTATACTGGTCTCTTGTTGATTAGAAGCTTACTAAATTGTCGATGTGGGGTGTTAGAGTGTGGAGTCATTCTAGAAAATATCTCATGCCCTTAGTACCTTCTACCTCCAAATCTTTGATCTTCTGTTATTTAACTACGGACTACTCTCATTTAGACCCCATTAAATTATAAGCTGTTACTTTCTTAATGCTAATCCCGACAGAATAAACTTTCACTTCGTGAGAAACCCCCTTCTGTCCTAGAACCATGATTTCATCTGTGCTTTACTCAAGACCATAAAATCGCATGAATGATGAATGTTCACGAGATATTGAACTGGATTGAGTTTGTAATCTCGCAATTTACTGGAAGAATTAACAACTACCATTGCTAAGCTATCGGCTTTAGACCCACTTTTTTTTATCTTTAGTTGTTATTGTTGCTGCCAAGCTTCTACTAGTTACTGTGGTGTAATGAACCATTGATTTAAGCAAATACACCTCAGGAGCTGAGAGCATTTTGCAGTAATAAGCATCCTCATACTTTGAAGGAACTTAACAATGATGAGACGATCATGTTTATAAACTTGGCCGGTAAAATTGGGAAAGGAAATAAAACACTCTAGGCTCAAAAAGAAGAAATGAGTAAAATCGGTGATTACAAATATAAAATGAAAAAAAGAAAGGAATAAAACATCACTTATTCTACAAATATAAAATGAAAAAGAAAGGAAGTAAAACATCAGTGATCCCACATCCATAAAAATGAAGAAGTAAGAAGTAAACAAATATTGAAAGAAAAAGTAAGTATTGGCTT
>JAFEMH010002698.1:0-87500 GCA_022495995.1 Adenophora triphylla var. japonica
ACACAGATAAATGTGAATTTGGTGTTGACTACAAAACATTGCCTTTTTGTAGCCAACATCCAGATCTTTCCATACATATTTTTACTTTATTTTTTATGCCCGGTGAGTAAAACTCCTCTTTTCAAATTTTCTTTTGCAGAGGCTAGTTCATCAACTTCTGGGGATCCAGATCTCATATCTGAGGTTTCCCAGAAGGTTTTGACCCCTCAAATCCCTTCTCCAAAATGGAAGAAGGGCCACTTCCTTTGCACAAATCTTATTTATGGTGTCTGGAACAACTTTCATTCTCTGAGTTTATCCAGATTATGAAGTTTTAAGACCCTTGAATCCATTTCAAAATCAAAGGTCCACTGCCTTTTTCATTCTGGCAGAAATGAAACTCTCAACTTCAAAAGGATCACGTTTTGAGTTAACCAAATCTCAATCCAAAAATCTTTCCAAAAAAATCAACTGGGGATCAGTTTAAAGTCTTAAAAAGGATATCCCAATTTTTTACTTTTTCTGAGTTTTCAAATTATTTTGGCCAAAACACACACACACACACACACAAATGATTTTCAAGCTTTGAAGACTCGTTTTACGAGGCATTCCGGGTGCACACTAACGTCACTTCCCGGCGTGTAACATGACTCCGAACCCAAATTTCTGATCTCGGGTTTTTTCAAAGTTTTGGCCCTTAAAAACTAAAAATGGCGTATGACGACTGCCTTCTTTTTCCCGGGTCTTATTTGGTTTTTTCAAAGAAACTTACGAAAAATGGAAGAATTTCATTTCCGAAAAATGGCGAGCACATCATCACCACCAACGTCCGGTTCACTGCACTTCTGTTTGACCAATAGTTTGAGGGTGAAATGAACTACTATATATTGTAATGAGCGTCTGAAATACTCATATGCCAAAGAGTACGCCAAAAGAAGTGACTCAGAATTATGTATCCTGATCCGATGCTGACGTTACAGACTTAGGCACCCCATGTAAGAAGCCAGAACCACCTCCCTGAAGAATAAACCCGCTATGTGTGCGGCACATCCGATGTTTTTCGAGCAAAGGAATGAAGTAGAGCCATCTTAGAAAAATGTTCAACCACCACAAAACTGAGATCATTACCTCTACAGTGAACTCTAGAGTAGTCCCAAAAGCGAAATCCATAGAAATGTGTTCCCACGGACCTTATCAAGAACAGGTAACGGTGAATATAATCCCGTATTCTGGGATTGTCCTTTGTTGCGTTGACAAGAGTCATACATTTCCGAACAAAAGTGTGCGTATCTTTGCGAAGTTGTGGCCCAAAAATACTTCCGAGCAACAAGTTCCTGCCCTTGTTTTGTCTCGTCCAAGGTGACCATCTTTATGTAACTCCGCAAGCTGAGGCTTTCGCGAATGGAACCATGAGGGATACACAATCTGTCCACGATAAAATAAAAGAATTCGTATAAACCAACCGGACTCCCTCCATCCTCTACATTTTGCCCATATCTCAGCAAAATCAACATACGCCTTACCGTACAAACTCTTCAAACAATCAAATCCCACTACCGAAGTACGCATAGTTACCAATAAATTAGCCCGGCGACTCAAAGCATCAGCAGCCACTTTATTAAAAGCCGTCCACTTTTGTGGTTAGATATGACAAAAGTAAAGCTGGCTTTAACGTAAATAGGGATACCCAACGTGCAATGCATGCGATTAAGTGTTGTCTTACCATTCCAAGTATTTTAATGCTTCATGATCCGTATGAAGAGCGGAACTCACGATGCGGCCAAATATTGTTCCCAATGCTTTATCACTTGTACAACCGCATAGAACTCACAAGTTCATACGTAGTCCATTTTCAGCTTTGACTCCTCCAATTTTTTGACTCATAGAAAGCAATCGGCCTCTTCCTTTGCTGTCAAAACAGCACCAATGCCAACCATGAAGCATACTGTTTCCAACTCAGAATGGTATTGAAAAAATCTGGTAATACTAGAGAGCGGCGCATTTCAAAATCAAATTTCCAAAATCAAAGGTCCACTGCCTTTTTCATTACTGGCATGAAATGGCTCTCAACTTCAAAAGGTCTTTTGAGTACCAAATCTCAATCCAAAAATCTTCCAAAAAATCATGGGATCAGTTTAAAGTCTTAAAAGGATATCCCAATTTTTACTTTTCTGAGTTTCAAATTATTTTGGCCAGAACACACACACACACACACAAATGATTTTCAGCTTGGAAGACTCGTTTTACGAGGCATTCCGGGTGCACACTAACGTCCTTCCCGGCGTGTAACATGACCTCCGAACCCAAATTTCTGATCTCGGGCTTTTTTCAAAGTTTTGGCCCTTAAAACAAAAATGGCGTGGCGACTCCGTTCTTTTTTCCCGGGTCTTATTTGGTTTTTTTCAAAGAAACTACGAAAAAATCGAATTTCATTTCCCGCGAAAATGGCGACACATCATCACAGTGGCGACTCCGCTGGGGACTAAGCTTTTTAAAAAAAAAAATGATATTTGGTATATTGGTGGAAACCATTAAACTTCCCGTTATCGCCTCCTAACACGAGTCGGGGATAAATTGTGGTCTAACAATCCCACGTACCGGTATCACCGTTTTCAAAAAAAAAAAGGAAAAGCTTTTGAGGTCAAGCTTCCGTCCGGCTTTGAAAATCATTTTTGTGTGTGTGTTGATTTTGCACGGTTTTCGTGTTGTTTTGGCCGCCTCGGAGAAAGTCAAAATTTTGGTGTCGGAATAATGTCCCTAACGGAATTTTCGTGCTTATGTGCTCATTAAATTTCAAAAAAAAAATTTCAAAAAAAAAGAATTTTCAAAAAAAAAAAAAGAAAATTTTCAAAAAAAAAATCATGCATCATATTTTTAAGACACATAAAAAAATTTCTATTTTACTCAGAAAAAGAATATAGGCTGCTTGCACACTACGCGCACGTGACCGTACCTTTGCACACTACGTCCTAACCCGGGAAATCCTTGTCGCGGTCCGTTTGGTCTTATTACGCCTCTCGGATGAGCACTGAGGACTACCCCCAAACATCCCATGGAGCCTCGTGTCGACCATGCACTTGTCAGTGACACACTTTGTCCAGAGACCGGTTGGTTTTTAGTACTGTGCATTGTCATGCCACTGTCCGTGTATAGACCTTTCCTTTCAAGCCTTTGTCGGCATCACCGACTCAATATCTTCGGGGACCCTAATCGGTCGAAGTTGCGGTTTTCCGCCGCGAGACTTTGACGAAGATATTGACCGGCGCCTTGACTTCGGCTCGGCGCACAAATTATACACGACTCCCGGCATTGACCTTTGAGTCATCAAGGATTAATGATTATTCCATGCCTAATTACGGCCTAATTGACGACAAATCAAGATCAATCGTGGACATTTATCGGTCCAAATCATGCGGAGCTTTTCGTCGAGCCCTCGGACATGATCTTGACTTTTGACGTCGGCTTTGTCCGTAATTTACATCGAATGCTCGTTAAGACTCGATTACCCGCCGGACTTTTAGGATCGTTTTCTTTCGGTCGGTGGGACCCGCTTGCCCTATAGGACCCTCGCCGGGGCTGTCCACCACAGGAGGTCGAAATACGGGTGGAATACGAGGGCTTATAGGCGTAGTGACGGGGCCCGGCGATCCGAGGATCGAGTAGTTTGCGAAAAAGAAGAGCAATCTTTTCCAACCGGAATTAGGTTAATAAAGCATGTTTTAAGTAAACGTGAACAAATAATTGCATGTTGCATGAGCCAAAGCCCAAACACCTACCCTCCTTCCATTCCCGGACATCGAACCTTCGTGTCCTTTCCCCATGACTCCGCACTGGCTTGGTTTCGGGCACGGGTCATCGTTTGATTAGTTGGGAAGAGTCAGCGCGTCATCGGCTTCGCCGTTTGTTCCGACTCCGGGTTTGAGAAATGTACGCATCGGCCGGTAATGATGGGGATAACGTTGCTCCGTCCTCCAAAATCCCTCGAACAGACCCGATGTGGATCCGGTTGGTAGAAAGCAGATGAGACTTCGACATGAGGCTCAAATTGATGACCTTACGGGGGTTGTCGCAAGTCATGGTTTGACTATCGAGTCTCAATTCCGATGGCACTTTTACCGCAAAGAAGGAAGAGGGTTCTCCTCCTCTTCTTAATCGTCCGGATACATCGAAGATGCTACCCCAAGATTCCTATGTTTCCACCGTAAGGACTCTGCCCGTCGACTTACGGGGCAAGCGGCCCCCAGCAGCGATCGGGGACGAAAGAGTTCGGTATCGTCGGTTGTCCCCTCTCGAAGTGATGATCCCACAAATATCGGCTGAGTGATGAAAATCGGGGAACAATTGAAGAAATATGGTCGGCCATCAAAGCCCTGGAAGAACGCCCGAACGAGACGGCGGAGCTGGATTGAAGAGGCCACACGCCACTTCGGGACCTTAACAATATCCCAGCGGCCCAGGGCTACCTTGAAGGACAAACATATGCCCGTTCCCGGGACCTCAATATCTCTCATTATCCGGCGGAGTCCAATCACTCGCTTCCAGACGAGCCCAGGCGAATCCCCCGGACCAGTTCCACTCAAAGTCATTCCGGCACCGCTCAACGAGGTCCCAAATCCGCCACCAGTAGTAGAACACATTTGGTGGGATATTTGTGGTGTCCCGATTGCCTTGAAAGGGACTATCGGGGCTGGATACACGAGGACCGTCCTCCTAAGAAAAAGAAAATTTCCTCCCGGCCAAAAATTGAAGGGAGAGATTCGAGGCCGGTGATAACAATGTGGGAACGCTCGGGGAGCCATGCAGGGGATTTGATTATTATGTACTCTACTCCAGTCGGTCTTCCCCAAAGCAAAAAGGGGTAAAAGAGCGAGAAAAGCCTTGCCAACGACGGAATTGAGACCTTCGGATACCAGTACTGCAGAACAGAAGTCAACCCCTCGGGGTCAGCGAGTTCGGTTGTCCGGCTCCAGTATACAGATGAAGAAAAACCGACGCCTTGATCTGGCGCTCCCGCTCAATCAACATGTTATTTGGAGATGGCAACCGCCACAAAGGCATCGGTATAACCCGGGGCTTGGCAAAGGCTCTACCTCGCAAGAAAAAGCACGAAGTGGCGGCTTGATGACTCTGTCCGAGACAAGGACCAAATCTATGATCCTCACCTATATGGGAGTATGATCACCTTCTGCGATGAAGATTTGCCAAGAGATGTCTCCCAACACAATGAACCTTTGTACATCACTATTCGGCTCAACACCATATCACTCCCTGGGGTATTAGTGGACAATGGATCATCGGTAAACGTCATTCCCCTCAGCATGATGAGGGCCCTCCGCATAAATGAAAGGCGTATGATCCCATCTACCCGGATTTGTCAAGGCCTACGACGGTTCGTCTCGTCCCATTGCAGGGGCAGTGACTGCTGGAACTGCAGTACGAAACCCAAATGGTGCCCGCAAAGTTCCATGTAATGGATATCCCTCAGAGTTCACAGCCCTACTAGTGCGCCCTTGGTTGCATCACATGAAAGCCATAGCCTCCACTCTTCACCAATCGTCAAATTCATCAGCCGGCGGGAGACCTTGAAGTCATAAGGGGTGACGGTTTCCTCATAGGGAACGAAGGCTGAAACAATAGCCAAGAATGCCCACGGTCAAACAGGGGCTACATCCTTCAGAGGCAAGTCTCGCCGGCATCCTTTGGAATCCGGCGATGCCAACTATGTCAACACACTCAAGCGAGCGAGACTCAGAAGAAGTTCGATTCATCAAATTTAATTGCTATTTCCAACACTTGGAGGCGTCTTGGAAGGAAACGGCGAACACCGCCATGATACGAGGCACACAAGTCTCGGTCCTCAATCACGGATTTGTCGGCGTGCGCAAACCCATTCTTTGGCCTCGCCGAGCGAGAGATTTTCATGATAAAAGTCGACAAACAGACGGACTCGGCTCGAATCTATGAACGTCGTGTGGGACGTCCTCCTTGCTGAACTACTGCCAGGAGCCTTTCCGCTCGAGTATGGGACATGAGATTTTTCTAGCGGCACGAGACGCAAATACGTCCTTACATCTGGATTGAGCGGTCGGATTGTGACGAAATGGAAATCCCGAGGATTGAGGAAGATCCCTACATCCACATGCTCGGCTTTCGGACGCCCTTGAAACACAATTGATTACGGTTCGAGACAAAGAGATGATAGCAACGGCTGAAGAGGAAGCACGAGACCATGCCTTTCCCAGAGTTGTGAAGCCACCGAGCAGGCGATGCGCTAAAGAATTGGGAAACTCTCTCGGGCCGTCCGCGACCGAAGAGGAAATGATCACCAAGCTTGGATTGGTCCCCGTCCTTTCGTGTCAACCTTTGTAAAGTCCTCAGGAGTCTCTCATTGTTGAGTTCGAGTCTCTCGAGTCGTCAGATGGCCTTACGCCTAAAGACTATGAGTACGCAGCAGCGAACGTTGTATTCCCTTTCGTCTTGATGAAATGATGAACCTTTACGAGTATCCCTTAATTGCCACTTTAACTAATGATGAATTAACTAATAATCTAAAAACGGTTAATAACGATTCACTAGATGAAGAAGCGGACACATTAAATGAACAATATATCAAAGAAATCTTTAAGCGGGGTTGTCGGAAAGAGGAAAATCGAGCCCCAGTGGCGAAGAGATTTTGACAAGTGTGAATTTGGGAAGCTAGCGGAAGAGCCTAAAGAGACCTTGATTGGTAGTTTCTTTGAAGGAGTGAAAGGGATGCCCTAATTAGTGCTAAAAGAATTTGTGGATGTGTTCGCATGGTCCTATAAAGATATGCCGAGGCCTCGATCCTTCCATAGTTGAACACCGAATACCGCTCGACCCGGAGAAGTCAAAGCAGGTAAAGCGAAGCTAAGAAGAATTAAGCTTCAGAATGGTCCCTACAAGTGAAAGAGGAGATAGAAAAGATGCTCGGGGCGGGATTCATCATGGTCATTGAATACCACTACATGGCTTTCTAACATAGTAACGGTGACCCGAGACAACGGAAAGATCCGGTCTTTGCGTAGACTTGAGAGACTTGAACAAAGCCGGTCAAAAGACGATTTCCCCACACAAACATCGACATTTTGGTAGATTCCACGGCCAACCATGAAGTTAAATCCTTCGTCGATGGTTTTGCCGGCTACAACCAAATCAAAATGGCGAGAAGAGGATCAAGCCAAAAGCAGCCTTCACAAGCCCCGCCCTTGGGGCACCTCTTGCTACACGGTCATGCCGTTCGGACTAAAGAATGCTTTGGGGCTACGTACCGGAGGGCAGCTACGGCTACTGTTCCATGACATGATCCACAAAGAAATTGAGGTCTATGTGGACGACATGATAATACATTCCGGAGGATCGGATGGCGGCACTTTGTTGATTTGAAGAAATTCTTCGGCCGCCTCCGAGACCACAGCATGAGACGAATCCGGCCAAGTGCACCTTCGGTGTAAGACGAGGTAAGGTGCTAGGATATATGGTGACAGAACGGGGAATCGAAGTAGATCCCCGGAAAATCAAGGCGATAGTTGAAATGAAGCCGCCCGGACAACGACAGTGAAATCCTTTATGGGAAGGCTGCAATACATAAGCCGCTTTGTAAATCAGTGTCCTCGATCTGCGAGCCGATCTTCAAGTTGATGAAGAAAAATGCCTACAGAATGGACCCCGGAATGTCGGCTTGCCTTTGAAGCAGTTAAGGCATACCTTGTGAATCCCCAGATTCTCTGCCCACCACATCGGAAAAAGCCACTCTTGCTATATCTAAGCTGTCCGCGAGATACGACAATTGGGGCTATGCTAGCTCAAGAGAAGAAAGATTCCAAGGTCGAAACGCCATCTATTTCGTAGCAGAAAGCTCCAAGGAAGCGAACTCAATTACTACCTTGCGAGAAGACTTGCGAGGTTTGGTGCAGGTAGTGGGAAAGTTGAAACACTACATGCGAGTCTACACCGATACATCTTGTCTCAAGAATAGACCCCATCAAATATACGTTCGACAAGCCTTCCATCTCCATGAGGTTGGAAAAATGGTCGTTCTTTTTGGCCGAATATGACATCACTTATGTTTCAAGGAAATCTGTAAAAGGACGCATAATGGCGGAACATTTGGCCGATTTCCCAAGTGATGAGTCCAGGGACTGGAACCTCAATTTCCCGATGATGGAATCTTCGCTCTAGAAGGAGAAAATCGCTGGCAACTCTTCTTCAACGGGCGTCAAACAAAAGGGGGAACGAGATAGGAATGCCTCTCACTGGTCGATCCTGCGACGAGCACACCCCCATAGCTTGGTAAATTTGAACTTCGAAGTCACCAACAACGACTGCTTTGAATATGAAGCTTGCATAGCCGGGTTGGAAGCCGCCCTTGAAAAGAAATATCAAGGAATTGGAGGTGTATGGTGACTCTGCCCTCATCATCAATCGGTCTCTAACAAATGGAAGACCGTGGACCCGGGTCTACAAAAATATCACACTTACATGGAAGAGCTAGTAACTCAATTCAAGGAGATCAGCTTTCATTACTTGCCAAGGGATCCCAACAGGATCGCAGATGCTCTGGCTACACTAGCCTCTCTTGTCGAAATACCTGAAGGAAAGTCTGTTAAACCATTCAGATTCGGGAGAAGAGAAAACCCCGCCTATTGCTTCGAAATTGAAGCGGAAGCCGAACTGATCGATGATCCCTGGTACACTCAGATTTACCAGTACCTGAAGGATGGCGAGGCCCCTTTCAAAAATGAAGATGGGGAATATAAAGAAGGAATCAAAGCGAAAAGTCTCTCAGCCCTGAAGCGGCTCGCCTCCCATTATGTTCTTTTTGGGAAATATGCTATACAAGAGCGTTATCAAGGCCCCCTCCTGCGATGTATCGGCAAACAAGAGGCTACCGAACTCATGAAAGAAATACATGGTGAGTACCTGCGGCCCTCACATGAATGCTCGAGCTCTGATGCAAATCATGCGAGAATGGGGTACTTTTGGATCTCCATGGAAACCGGCGCATCCGGTTCGTCAAAAGCTGCGACAAATGCCAGCGATACTCCAACCTTAATCACTTGCCTCCTCACGAGTTATACTGCATGACAACCCCTTGGCCTTTCGTCACTTGGGGAATCGATGTCATAGGCAAAATCACACCATCAGGCAGCAACGGCCACGAATTCATCCTGGTAGCTATGGATTATTTCACCAAGTAGGTTGAATCCAAGTCCTACAAAATCCTCAACTCAAGGAAAGTAGCCCTCTTCATCAAAGAGAACATCATATGCAGATACGGGTTGCCAGCCGAAATCATCTCAGATAATGGATCCCACTTCGAAGGGGAATGTGAAAAACTGCTGGCAGAATTCCGAATAACCCGTCACAAGTCATCTCCTTACAGGCCCCAAACCAACGGAGCCGTCGAAGCAGCAAACAAGACTCTGGAAAATATCATCCGGAAGATGGCTGTTCAAGGCAGAGATTGGCCCGAGGAGCTACACACAGCACTGCGGGGCTACGGGACATCGGTCGAACGGCAAGCGGGAAACACCGTTTGCCCTCACATACGGAGATGGAAGCGGTACTCCCAATCGAGCTGGAAATACCCTCGCTCATTATCTTCTTTGGAAGCCGGATCAATGAGGTCGAATGGCTCCAGAGTCGCCATGATGAATTGGCCCTGCTAGATGAGCGACGATTGAAGGCCATGGAACACATCCGAGCCTACCAAGGAAGAATGACCAGAGCCTTCGACAAGAAAGTAAAGCATCGGGAGATCCGAGAAGGTGATCTCATTTTGAAAGAAAAGCCCCCAGTCCGTATCAACCCCCTCGGCAAATGGGAGCCTGTATGGGTCGGGCCATATGTCGTCCAGAAGATCTTCTCCGGAGGAGCCATGCAACTTGCAGACCTCGACGGGAATCCCTTTGTACACCCAGTGAATGGTGACAAGCTGCGCAGATACTACGCGTAAAAAAGAGTGCTAAAAGAGTAATACCCAACTAGGTTGAAAACCCAAGAAGGGCCGCCTAGGTAAAAAACAGGGTTGCCTAGGTAAAAAACAGGGTTGCACCAAGAAAGGCTCCATGACCTTAGTAGATTCACCAATCCTAAGTCATTTGTTGCTCCCCATCCAGAAAGAAAGCGAAAAGATAGACGATATGTCCAACTTGAAGGAATTACCCAAGAAGGTCTCTTTGACATCCTTGTAGAAGAAGGAAAAATTAAGCCTAGAGAAGGAAATCCTCTTGGAAAAAGCTCTCGTCTTGATCATGATCCCTACTTGTTTTGTAAATTTCACAACTATAGTGGCCATGACACCGATGGCGCCATCATCGAAGGATGTAATCCAAGACTTGTATGAAGCCGGCAAGATCAACTGAAGCATCACCACCTTGGGGCTCCGATTGTCCTCTCCCTTTTCCTTTGAAAAAAAAAGAGAAAAAAAAAACATAGATTAAGTAAACTTCCTAGTATGTTCTCGAAGAGTGGATTACATCATTCTAGTCCATCTCTATCCTCTCTAGTTTGTGTCAAGTGAACTATCGAGTCTGTTTCGAATTTCCTTATCAATAAAAGTTATCTCTTTATCCTAAACACTTTCCCAAGAGTTGTTTTTCTTTATGAATATCATTTGATCTATGTTGAATAGTGGACCCTCATTCCTTAAATCATCACGAAAAATGGAAACTTCTAAACAAGTTTGAAATGAAAACTATCCTTAGAAGGCTTAAGGCTAAACATTACTCATGTTGAAAGTCGAAGATCAACAAACAAAGGAAGCCAAAGACGCTGCTATCAACATTCATCCCAAGAAGAGTGGGGCTACTCGATTCAAGGCTTTGAGAGTACAAAAATAAAAAGCTCGCTAGGTCGAAACTCCTCAAATCGTCCTAGGCAAAAATAGAGCATCAAAAAAAAAATGAAAAAAAAAGAGAAGAAAAACTCTCAAGCCTTCATCGCCCCACAACAAGGATGAAATTTCAACAAAGGCAAGAAGGACTCTCCAGCAAAGAAGAAGAGTCAAGTGATATCAATGAAGAAAGGAGGATCCCTCAACATCCTCTTACAATGAAGTCCGAATGGCAACGCAAATGAAGAAGACTTTTAACATCAATCCATAAAGAGAAATGTGTAGCCTTAATTCATACTAATGATTGGCTTTCTTTTCAAATTCGTTAAGAAATTTCTAGATGATGCGAGGTCCATTAAAAGTAGAACAACTTTTCTAGACCTTAGATCCATGTAGCGTTCTTTGTTGAGTCTAGGGGCTTCCTCTTAGCCATTCTCATACACACTCTTGAAATCCAAGCATCAAAACTGGGGCTTCCTAACCTTTCCTTCCCCAGTCAATCCCTACTCAAACTCTCAAGAGTAATCAAATCTGCATTAGGAGTTTCCTCCTTTTTGCCTCTCACTCTCATCATTAGAGATTATACTCTCCCAAAAGAGTCAATGCTTGGATCACCTTCCAAAGAATAGAGTCCGTCTCTCCTCAACTAAACTCGAGATCTCATCTTTCTCCTTAATGAAATTCTTCCAACTGAGTCCCCTTCGAGTAAACATACTTTTCAAAAAAAAAATGGCTCGCTAGGTTGAAAAACTCGTAAAGAGCGGCCTAGGCAAAAGTTAGAGCACACAAAAACAAAAGACGCAAAAGAGATGCCCGCTAGATTGAAAACCCGAAAGGGCGGTCTAGGCAAAAACCAGGGCGCGTCACTAAGAAAAAAAAAAATTCAAAGGGAAAAAGGAGGGGATCCTTCTTCGATTCACGCAGTCTCACAAGCATGTTCACGAAGTCATCTACAACATACAAGAAGTCTTGGGGCTTAGTGTCAAGAGAAGCCTTGGAAAATATGTGCTTTAGGTTAGGCACCATAAGTTCTACATAGCAAAAGCCATTGGAGTGGTTTAGACCTTGTTCAGTCAATGATCATCACACGAGAAACTTAGGGGCTTGACGATGAAAAAAAGTCCTATGACAACGGAAAAATCCTTGAAGTATCCTGAACCTTAGTGTTGAACTTGGGTTATCTCAACGGAATCCTATTAGACGATTGTCTCATTCGATCTTTAGATGAACCTCACGAGTTGGTCTTCAAAACCAAAATCTAAATCATAAACAATTTTCAATCCTCACATAATAGAACTCATTCTCCCCGCTGATTCTTGGAGTCGAGTGCACATTGATCATCTTGAACAAACAAATTCTTAAGTGAATGTATGTTGTTATGCAAATACTTTCACTAACCCTCTTGCAGGAATTAAAATGCGCAAGGCACGTCAAGTGCCTACTTTCAAAAAATTAGATCAAACATGTTGAGTGTTTGGATTCCATCTACCTCCCCATATGTCAATGTATCCAATTAAGTGCGTCGAGCATCTCTTCAAGCGTCAAGCATCCATTGCGTCAAGCAACCATCGTGTCAAGCAACCATCGCGTCAAGCATCCATCACGTCAAGTGCCATGCGTCAAGCATACTCAACAAAAAAAAGCCCGATTCAGCGCCCTTACAGGTGGATCGTCAACAGTTAGGTGTGTCAAACATCTAAGATGTGTCAAGCATCTAGGGTCAGTATGTCAAATACTTACCTTACCAAAAGCCCGATTCAACGCCCAAACAGGGGGATCGTCACAGCTAGGTGTGTCAAACATCTAAGATGCGTCAAGCATCTAGGGTCAGTATGTCGAATACTTACCTTACCAAAAGCCCGATTCAACGCCCAAACAGGTGGATCGTCAACAGTTAGGTGTGTCAAACATCTACAAGTAGTATGTCGAGTACTACTCAACAAAAGCCCGATTCAACGCCCAAACAGGTGGATCGTCATCAAATAGATGTGTCAAGCATCTAGGGTCAGTATGTCAAATACTTACCTTAACAAAAGCCCGATTCAACGCCCAAACAGGTGGATCGTCACCAAGAAGGTGTGTCAAGCATCTACAAGTAGTATGTCGAGTACTACTCAACAAAAGCCCGGTCTTGAATTGCCAGGATCGTCACCAAGTAGGTGTGTCAAGCATTTACAAGTAGTATGTCAAGTACTACTCAACAAAAGCTCGGTCTTGAATCGCCAGGATCGTCACCAAGTAGGTGTGTCAAGCATCTACAAGTAGTATGTCAAGTACTACTCAACAAAAGCTCGGTCTTGAATCGCCAGGATCGTCACCAAGTAGGTGTGTCAAGCATCTACAAGTAGTATGTCAAGTACTACTCAACAAAAGCTCGGTCTTGAATCGCCAGGATCGTCACCTCAACAAAAGCCCGGTCTTGAATCGCCAAGATCGTCACCTCACTTCAAAAGACAGGTATCTTCAGAATTGGGTCATGATTTGATTCCTCAGTATGGATTTGCCTTTTCAAAAATAAAATCTCCTCGATTTTAAAAAAAAAAATGATTTTCAAAATACCTAAAGCAACCTTTTCATGTTTTGGAGTCGAACTACGTTTTGGTCTGATTCTCCGATAGAGATACGTAGGCAGCCGTGCGGCACGACCATCCTAGTGTTCAGAATGATGTCTTTTCTATCGACGACACTTCTTCTTTCATAAGACTCGCCGAGGGGCTCTGTAGACACCCCATTACGAACTCATAATTACATGATTACACTACTCTTCATCTCTCTTTTATGTTTTGATGAAAGCATATCGGTTTCGTCATGTTTCGTTAAGTTTCTAACTAACCTCGTTAGTTTTGGACCTAGCGACTAACGAAACAACCGAAGAGGACAAAATAGTCATCGTATTAGTTATCTCGCACGAGATATCATATCTCGCGCGAGATATCCCCTCGACAAGGATGTGCGCAAATCACTTCCCTTCTCCGTTTCAAACTCTCTTTTTGGATAAAACCTTATCAATTCGGGTATCCAATCGGGCGGGATTACGGAACCTTCCTAGGGTAATTTCCCTCTCCACCTTCACCTCTCCAACCTCCTATAAATACTGGATGACTTTCAGTATTTCAGAGGTCAACAATCCTGATCCTTGATCAAGAAAACACACAACACACACATTTTGTTGGTTTCTCTCCCTGAAAGATTCCTACAAAATCACCACCTAAATTACCTAAAGTTTGTTCATCAACCTTGTTGATAACAAACATCGAAGCCCGAATCAAAGGACCAAGGCGAAGCTCCGTCCGCATCAAGATCCAAGTCAAGGATCGAGGCGAAGCTCTGTCCGAATCAAGGTTCGACTCTAAACTTGAGTCGAAACTCTGTCCGAATCTCTTCTCAAAAGGTAATCATCCTTTAAACTTTCGTTTCTCTTCTCAACCTCTCTATTGATTTTAGAGTAGTGTAATCCCATCAAAAGGATTAGCCTAGAGTCCCTTCAGTCAATGGAGGCGATCTCGAAGCATACAATCCGACATCCCTAATTAAGAAATTGATTAGGGTTTACTTGTTTTTCTTTAATTATTTTATTAAAAAGATTGAAAACCTCTCTTTTCTTTAGCAAGACCGATCTCCGGATTGGGTGAAATGGATGCCTTCTAAACCTACCCATTTCATAACCTAAGCCCCGAACCCAAATCTCTTTCAAAATGGTTTTCCTATGTTTCCAAATGAATAATATAGGTGGCGACTCAAAAAGATGAAAAGATGAAATTTTTCTCACAACGCTACAGTGGCGACTCCGCTGGGTAGTGAAAATTAAGAGGCTTAAACTTGCTTCAAAATTAAAAGAGAGGTTTTTCAATCTATTTTGTAAAATTCGAATTTTTTCTGTTTTCAGATGGGAGATATCTCGCACGAGATATCATTATCTCGCGCGAGATAGGGCTTCCGGATGCAGTTGTTTTTTGGTTTCTCCCGTTTCGCTCATAATCCAAGACGAGAGCCGAACATGCAAGGGGATCCCAGAATTCATTATCTGCGAGTTCACCGCATCTTAAGGCCTCCCTTAAGGTGTAGAACTCGGACCTTTATTTTCCTTAAATAATTGATTATTATTTATGAACTGCGTGTGATTGGGTTTTATTTAATTAAAGTCCGGTCCATTGGGGATTCGGGAGTTGTAAATTGAATTATTTATCTCTCTTTCTCTCTCTTTATGTGGAACTACGACGGCCTGAGTCTTCCTAAATTGGGAGAAACGTAGGCAACCACTTGGTGCGGCCATTATCTGTTTTCCTTTTGATTTTCCAAAAAAAAAATCTCTATTTTACTCTATCACCTAGATTGACTCTCACACACGCGCACTCATGCTATATCTGTCATTGCACTGCATACCCCGATTAACCCGGGACCCACACTAAGGACGAATGACGGTAACCACCTAGTCGCCGGTCTCTCCGAAGTTGGATCATCCCACTCCGCGTATTCAATCCATCTAGATTGTCATATCGCGGGGAGCCTAGCCATCCAGCCCTGCATCGCCACATATCATGTAGATTGTCTTTTCTAGGAACACACCGTGACCGGTCGGTTTCGACTTGGTAATTTTTCTTGTCTTTGACCAACATAAAGTTAATATAAAATTGACTATCGAGAAAGGATTCGGAAAAGTCCCTTCGGAAAAAGAAAAAGTCCCTTCGGAAACGTCCCTTCGGAATGACCCTTTCGGAAGTCCCTTTAAAGAAAAAAAAATCCTTCCGGTCAATTTTACATGGCTTTATCTCACAAAGAATGGTCAATTACCGAGTTCCTAGGTTTGGTTCGAATTATGTATGCCTGTAAGATTTACCTAGGATGCTAGATAGAAAACGGATCTTTGTCCGTCCGACCATGAATCTAGGAAATATAATGAGGAAAAATCCATCTTTCCGAATGGTTATCTCGTGCGAGATGACCTTGTCTCGCGCGAGATTTTATTTGCAGAATCTGTGTTTGTAATTGATGATCGATGTGTGCTCCCTCCTTGAGTCAAAACTCCGTCTCTAATAAAAATAAAACTTCAAAAAAAAATCGCTCGTGAGGTAATTTTAACCATCATCCTTTTCTCCATCTAGGATCGTTTGAGGCTAATCTTCTAAGAGGCGTTTCGTTGGGATATCTCTAGTTCATCTCTAAGGTCGTCAAGCTCCCTTACCTCTCCAATGGCGACTACTCCGTCTACTCTCTATGCAAGTGGTACCCCCAAAGAGGATAAGCAAGTCGTAGAATTCACATTCAATGAAATCAAGACTCTCAAGAACCATCTCGAGCAAGAAAAAATGGCTCATATTCAACAAATTGCCACCCTCGAGACAAAACTCAACAAGCTAGAAATCATGGAGACCACGGATCCAAGAGACAAGCACACTCAAAGCAAGGAGCATGAGCATAAAGAGGTTGAGTCAATCATTAAGGCATGTATCATTGATGTGTGTTCCCAAATGGAGTCCAACATAAGAGCCCGAGTGGAAGTCGAATTAAGGGCCCAAATCGAGGATGAATGTCAAGCCTACATGCACGCACAACAAAGGTACTATGAAGAAAAGATCCAGATACTTCACAAAATGGTCGAACTCAACGAGGAAAGATCTCGACACGACAAGGGAGGAAAATATGGAAATCATGCTCACTTTGAGGAATCCAACCAAGAAAGGCTCCATGAACTTAGTAGATTCACCAATCCTATGTCATTTGTTGCTCCCCATCCAGAAAGAAAGCGAAAAGATAGACGATATATCCAACTTGAAGGAATTACCCAAGAAGGTCTCTTTGACATCCTTGTAGAAGAAGGAAAAATTAAGCCTAGAGAAGGAAATCCTCTTGGAAAAAGCTCTCGTCTTGATTATGATCCCTACTTGTTTTGTAAATTTCACAACTATAGTGGCCATGACACCAATGACTGCCATCATCTGAAGGATGTAATCCAAGACTTGTATGAAGCCGGCAAGATCAACTGAAGCATCACCACCTTGGGGCTCCGATTGTCCTCTCCCTTTTCCTTTGAAAAAAAAAAGAGAAAAAAAAACATAGATTAGGTAAACTTCCTAGTATGTTCTCGAAGAGTCGTTCTGTCATTCTAGTCCATCTCTATCCTCTCTAGTTTGTGTCAAGTGAACTATCGAGTCTGTTTCGAATTTCCTTATCAATAAAAGTTATCTCTTTATCCTAAACACTTTCCCAAGAGTTGTTTTTCTTTATGAATATCATTTGATCTATGTTGAATAGTGGACCCTCATTCCTTAAATCATCACGAAAAATGGAAACTTCTAAACAAGTTTGAAATGAAAACTATCCTTAGAAGGCTTAAGGCTAAACATTACTCATGTTGAAAGTCGAAGATCAACAAACAAAGGAAGCCAAAGACGCTGCTATCAACATTCATCCCAAGAAGAGTGGGGCTACTCGATTCAAGGCTTTGAGAGTACAAAAATAAAAAGCTCGCTAGGTCGAAACTCCTCAAATCGTCCTAGGCAAAAATAGAGCATCAAAAACAAAAGAAAAGAAAAAATAAGAAAAACTCTCAAGCCTTCATCGCCCCACAACAAGGATGAAATTTCAACAAAGGCAAGAAGGACTCTCCCGCAAAGAAGAAGAGTCAAGTGATATCAATGAAGAAAAGAGGATCCCTCAACATCCTCTTACAATGATGTCCGAATGGCAACGCAAATGAAGAAGACTTTCAACATCAATCCATAAAGAGAAATGTGTAGCCTTAATTCATACTAATGATTGGCTTTCTTTTCAAATTCGTTAAGAAATTTCTAGATGATGCGAGGTCCATTAAAAGTAGAACAACTTTTCTAGACCTTAGATCCATGTAGCGTTCTTTGTTGAGTCTAGGGGCTTCCTCTTAGCCATTCTCATACACACTCTTGAAATCCAAGCATCAAAACTGGGGCTTCCTAACCTTTCCTCCCCCAGTCAATCCCTACTCAAACTCTCAAGAGTAATCAAATCTGCATTAGGAGTTTCCTCCTTTTTGCCTCTCACTCTCATCATTAGAGATTATACTCTCCCAAAAGAGTCAATGCTTGGATCACCTTCCAAAGAATAGAGTCCGTCTCTCCTCAACTAAACTCGAGATCTCATCTTTCTCCTTAATGAGATTCTTCCAACTGAGTCCCCTTCGAGTAAACATACTTTTCAAAAAAAAAATGGCTCGCTAGGTTGAAAAACTCGTAAAGAGCGGCCTAGGCAAAAGTTAGAGCACACAAAAACAAAAGACGCAAAAGAGATGCCCGCTAGATTGAAAACCCGAAAGGGCGGTCTAGGCAAAAACCAGGGCGCGTCACTAAGAAAAAAAAAATTCAAAGGGAAAAAGGAGGGGATCCTTCTTCGATTCACGCAGTCTCACAAGCATGTTCACGAAGTCATCTACAACATACAAGAAGTCTTGGGGCTTAGTGTCAAGAGAAGCCTTGGAAAATATGTGCTTTAGGTTAGGCACCATAAGTTCTACATAGCAAAAGCCATTGGAGTGGTTTAGACCTTGTTCAGTCAATGATCATCACACGAGAAACTTAGGGGCTTGACGATGAAAAAAAAAAGTCCTATGACAACGGAAAAATCCTTGAAGTATCCTGAACCTTAGTGTTGAACTTGGGTTATCTCAACGAAATCCTATTAGACGATTGTCTCATTCGATCTTTAGATGAACCTCACGAGTTGGTCTTCAAAACCAAAATCTAAATCACAAACAATTTTCAATCCTCACATAATAGAACTCATTCTCCCCGCTGATTCTTGGAGTCGAGTGCACATTGATCATCTTGAACAAACAAATTCTTAAGTGAATGTATGTTGTTATGCAAATACTTTCACTAACCCTCTTGCAGGAATTAAAATGCGCAAGGCACGTCAAGTGCCTACTTTCAAAAAATTAGATCAAACATGTTGAGTGTTTGGATTCCATCTACCTCCCCCATATGTCAATGTATCCAATTAAGTGCGTCGAGCATCTCTTCAAGCGTCAAGCATCCATTGCGTCAAGCAACCATCGTGTCAAGCAACCATCGCGTCAAGCATCCATCACGTCAAGTGCCATGCGTCAAGCATACTCAACAAAAAAAAGCCCGATTCAGCGCCCTTACAGGTGGATCGTCAACAGTTAGGTGTGTCAAACATCTAAGATGTGTCAAGCATCTAGGGTCAGTATGTCAAATACTTACCTTACCAAAAAGCCCGATTCAACGCCCAACAGGGTGGATCGTCACAGTTAGGTGTGTCAAACATCTAAGATGCGTCAAGCATCTAGGGTCGATATGTCGAATACTTACCTTACCAAAAGCCCGATTCAACGCCCAACGAGGTGGATCATCACCAGCTAGGGTGTGTCAAACATCTACAAGTAGTATGTCGAGTACTACTCAACAAAAGCCCGATTCAACGCCCAAACGGGTGGATCGTCATCAAATAGATGTGTCAAAGCATCTAGGGTCGATATGTCAAATACTTACCTTAACAAAAGCCCGATTCAACGCCCAAACAGGTGGATCGTCACCAAGTAGGTGTGTCAAGCATCTACAAGTAGTATGTCGAGTACTACTCAACAAAAGCCCGGTCTTGAATCGCCAGGATCGTCACCAAGTAGGTGTGTCAAGCATCTACAAGTAGTATGTCAAGTACTACTCAATAAAAGCTCGGTCTTGAATCGCCAGGATCGTCACCAAGTAGGTGTGTCAAGCATCTACAAGTAGTATGTCAAGTACTACTCAACAAAAGCTTGGTCTTGAATCGCCAGGATCGTCACCAAGTAGGTGTGTCAAGCATCTACAAGTAGTATGTCAAGTACTACTCAACAAAAGCTCGGTCTTGAATCGCCAGGATCGTCACCTCAACAAAAGCCCGGTCTTGAATCGCCAAGATCGTCACCTCACTTCAAAAGACAGGTATCTTCAGAATTGGGTCATGATTTGATTCCTCAGTATGGATTTGCCTTTTCAAAAATAAAATCTCCTCGATTTTCAAAAAAAAATGATTTTCAAAATACCTAAAGCAACCTTTTCGTGTTTTGGAGTCGAACTACGTTTTGGTCTGATTCTCCGATAGAGATACGTAGGCAGCCGTGCGGCACGACCATCCCAGTGTTCAGAATGATGTCTTTTCTATCGACGACACTTCTTCTTTCATAAGACCTGTCGCCGAGGGGCTCTGTAGACACCCCATTCTGAACTCATAATTACATGATTACACTACTCTTCATCTCTCTTTTATGTTTTGATGAAAGCATATCAGTTTCGTCATGTTTCGTTAAGTTTCTAACTAACCTCGTTAGTTTTGGACCTAACTGACTAACGGAACAACTGAAGAGGACAAAATAGTCATCAGACTAGTTATCTCGCACGAGATATCATATCTCGCACGAGATATCCCCTCGACAGGATGTGCAGAATCACTTCCCTTCTCCGTTTCAAACTCTCTTTTTGGATAAAACCTTATCAATTCGGGTATCCAATCGGGGCGAGTTACGGAACCTTCCTAGGGTAATTTCCCTCTCCACCTTCACCTCTCCAACCTCCTATAAATACTGGATGACTTTCAGTGTTTCAGAGGTCGACAATCCTGATCCTTGATCAAGAAAACACACAACACACACATTTTGTTGGTTTCTCTCCCTGAAAGATTCCTACAAAATCACCACCTAAATTACCTAAAGTTTGTTCATCAACCTTGTTGATAACAAACATCGAAGCCCGAATCAAAGGACCAAGGCGAAGCTCCGTCCGCATCAAGATCCAAGTCAAGGATCGAGGCAAAGCTCTGTCCGAATCAAGGTTCGACTCTAAACTTGAGTCGAAACTCTGTCCGAATCTCTTCTCAAAAGGTAATCATCCTTTAAACTTTCGTTTCTCTTCTCAACCTCTCTATTGATTTTAGAGTAGTGTAATCCCATCAAAAGGATTAGCCTAGAGTCCCTTCAGTCAATGGAGGCGATCTCGAAGCATACAATCCGACATCCCTAATCAAGAAATTGATTAGGGTTTACTTGTTTTTCTTTAATTATTTTATTAAAAAGATTGAAAACCTCTCTTTTCTTTAGCAAGACCGATCTCCGGATTGGGTGAAATGGATGCCTTCTAAACCTACCCATTTCATAACCTAAGCCCCGAACCCAAATCTCTTTCAAAATGGTTTTCCTATGTTTCCAAACGAATAATATAGGTGGCGACTCAAAAAGATGAAAAGATGAAATTTTTCTCACAACACTACAGCTATATCATCAAAGTCCCCCAAAGGAACCTGCTCCAGGCCAAACTGTCTCAGAACTAAAGCCGGAATATAGAAGCTGGACTGAGAAAGCCCTGGAAGCATGACCACATGAGACCCATCCTGAAGCACTCTGCGAGTCTCCACCCGCCAACAAGGCGCGACCATCGATGTCCTGCGTCGAAGACCCGGCCATCCAACGCTCCCATGAGCCCTGATCATCAAAATCCACAGCAACCCCCCTCCTGGCAAATGTCCAAGGCTTGATCATGTCGGGAGTTTCCCGAAGAATCCCCAAACGCTCCATCAGCCACAGGGTCAAAAGGAACGGGCTGCCCCCGTGCATATACCGCCTTCCGGTAGCCATCCTATCAAGAGCATGTAAAGTCTCCCCCAGAATCAAAGGAACGACATCTCTGCCCAGGCGACAATGAACGACAACATCTAGCAGAGATCGATGACAGATCCCAAAGGAATAGACCATGAACAGGGTGCCAAACATACAAAGTGCAAAGGCATCCCAATAGGCATCATCCAAGCCTAGGCCCCTAAATCTGTCGGGAAGACCGGAAATATCGAAATGATCGGGACCGCGGATCATACCTTGCGCTTCCTCCGGGGAAAGATGAAGGAGGACGCACAATCTGTCAACAAAAGAAGCCCCTCCGGGCAAAGGAACCGCTATCTCTTCCACCTCCGGACCTCCAAATAAGGCCCGAAACTCTTCGACAGTCGGAACAATCTCGTTGAAGGAAAGGCAAAAGACATGCCTTCTAGTGTCCCAAAAAGAGGAAGAAGCCCTCAAAAGCTCATAATCCGGAATCAATTCCTTGAGAGACCATAAGCACTTCACCTTGTACCTTTCTTCAAAGAAGGACTTCCTCTCATGCATGATCTCCCGGGACCAATCCTTGAACTTGTTGAAGAATGACATTTGGGATTCTTGGGAATATTTTGATGGAGCTTTCTAAAGTTTTCCATGATTTTCTCTCTTTCTCCCCGAAAATGGCTGTTTGGACTGGAGGTTGAAGAGGATATTTGAATTTGAAATAAAGTGAGACCAGATCTGAAGCAAAATTAAAGGACAATGTCGGATGCGGGACTCCTCCGCGCGGATGAGATTGCTTTCCATCGAAAAAATGCACCTTGATCCAGCTGCTACACCAAAAGAGGAATATTCCGTCCCGGTTGCTCGAAACACATGTGAAAAAACCTCCCCAAACCAGTCCATATACCAAACACTAACACCCTTGCCAAAAAAAAAAAAACAAGGCTCATGCAACACTGCATTCATACTGCATTGCATTCATAAAATAAAATCCTAAATTATTACATTCCAAAAAAAAAAGAGTATGCATAAAAAAAAAACAAACAAACATCAATAAAATCCTAAATTATTACATCAAAAAAAAAAAAAAAAAAAAAAAAAAATGTGCATAAAATTTGTACAAATCTCAATCCCAGTCATAAATCTCAAAATCTCGGAAAATCGAGTCTAAAAAAAAATCGGGGGAAATCAATCAGAATCCCTAGCGCCCGACGTCGTCCCGGTTCCTCTTGCGACTCGGGCCCGCCTCCTCGGGAGCCACTGAAATTCTCGGGCTCGAGAATCGTCCTCGTCTCCGAGAAAGAGGCTCGTCGGGACCAACCGGCACGCTACGATAGGGCAAGCCGAGATCTGCGAAAAATCGTATCCGAAGGTGAAGGCGTCGGACTCTGGACGTACGAAGACGACCCGCCATCTTTGCCCAGGCGTGTCCCTGCCCGTGTGGATCCCGAGAATGACGTGATCCGAAGCGGCACCGCGCGGGGATCAAGGAGAGGAGACGAGAGGAGTCTCTGAAGAAGTCTACGAGCGAATAGGGAAGCCTCCCGTCGACGGGCGCCGGCGTGGTCGCCTTGCTCTAGCTGAGGAGCCCCGCAAGCGACCATCCTCACGATGAACCTCTTGGCTCCGATCACTTGCTTCGTCGGCTTCTCGACGACCACCTCAGCGCACAAAAGCAAAAGCGTCGAAGCTTGATGAAGCGAAAAAAAAATGATGACGGGGAAAGAAAAGAAGAAACAAAAGCAAAAAAAAAAAGAAGGGGAAAAGGTGAGGCCGTACCTTCATACCGGACGAGGCGGAAAGCTCGTGGAAGCCGCTCGAGTGAGGGATCTGCACCCTCAATCGCACCCCATCCTGGATATATGAAAAATCCGTCCGAGGGTACCGTGGGATCCCAAGCCCCTCTCTATCCAGGAACTGAGGCATCCTCGGCCTCCTCAGACGAATGTCGCATATGGCTCAATCGCCACGAAATCCGAGAAGTCTTTGGCCGGCCCCTGTAATCATCCCAGTCACGCGAATCTGTCACTCGGGTGCATCATATCGGCGGGAGGCTCCATCGGTGTCCTCAAAGGCGAGTTCATGCCATCTTTGGCGCGTCACCCTCTCTCCCGAGATAATATGCATCGCGAGTCGGACCTCTCGGAATCCTCCATTTGCACAGTCCAAATCTCGGCGCCCTTCACCTGCGCCACCTCGAAGCGATCCCGGGAAAGAATATCATCCCCTCATCTGTCTCGGCCTCCGTCAAAGGAAGGCAATCCGCGTACTGAGAGTCGTACGTCCCTGGAGCTTATCTTCTCCCGGGCATGCTTGGACCAAGGAGCGCATGGCCGGATACGCCCAGACGTACTCCGCCATTTGTCGCCACATCGTGACGATGGAAAAACTCCAACGCCCATACACTGCGAAAGGTAAAAATCCTATCAATCCGGTGCAAAAGAAAAGTGTGTGCTCAAAAAAAAAAAAAGAGGGAAAGCAAAGAGAGCTTATACCTCCGGGGCAAACTCAAAGCGGTACAAGGAGCTCACGGCCTTCATTTGTACCTATCGAAGCAAAGTAAAGCTCTGCCCGGCCGGCCTCTCCCCACGAGACGTCTCCGGCCATCTCCATGTCCTCCAAGGACCTCGGCAAGGCAAAGGCGCCGTCCCTCGGCATGTCCAAAAGGGTGCTCGAAAAGGCAAACCACAAGAAGGCCACTAGCGATGCGCTCGGCGCCTATCCTCTCCTCCCGGCCTCGTAACTCACAATGGTCTCCACGATCTTCCCGTAGACCACCGCATACTCCATCCCCATCCCCTTTTTGGGAATAGGGGAAAATCCCGAAGAGCACAGGATCGGCATCGGCGTAGCCGTCCCGCCACTCAATCTTTGCGTCCATTAAAGGGCAGGCCCGTGATCGCGGCATAGTCGGAAGGCGTAACCGTAGCCTCGCCCCGGAAGAAGTGAAACGTGTGGGTCGCATCCCACCGATCTTTGCGCTAAAGCGAACATCAGGCCCTTGCTCTTAGGGAACTTGACCAGTCCCCTCAAGCACTCAACAAACTCCCAAAGCCCGGTCTCAACAACAATCTGTCTCGGACTCGGCAAAGCTCCTCGGCCCGCATTCGGAAGCCGGTCCCACAGGTCAACTACGGACTCCACTGATCCTCGAGTCTTCATTTTGTTCAGCTGCTCCGTCACAAAACGGTTTCCGCCCTGCAAAAAAAAAAGAGAGAGAAAATGTCAAAAAAAAAAATTGCATTTGCATTTGCACAAAAAAAAAAGAAGCATACACATGCATTAAAAAAAAATTCGGCAGCATAACGGCATGCAATAGACATAGCCCCATTTTTCTCACAGAAAAGACAGTTTTCAGCAAATCCCATTCAACAATTTTCAATAAAAAAATGCATACATGCATATCCTACAAGAAGTTGACGGAAATAAAACTCCGTCCCATTTTCAAAAAAAAATGCATACATGCATATCATCCATCTTACATGCAACGGGAGGAAAAATCCGTCCCACTTTTCAAAAAAAAAAAAATCCTAAACATACATACATCTCATATTGGCAAAATGCCCATTCTTTCCAAACAAAATGCATGCATTGCATCATTCATCAACATGCAATATTCAAATTTCAAAGAAAAAAAAAAATCAAAGTCACAATTCATAATTTTCAAATTTACAAAAAAAAAAATGGCGAAAAGGCCAATTCTTTCTCCAAGCAAAATGCATATTTTGGGATACCCACATAATCATTGCAACATGCAAAGCATCAAAATCAAGATTTAAAGCCAAGAACATCAATCATTCGAATTTTCAAGAAAAAATTCAAAAATCACCCAAAATTCAAACAAGAAATCAACAAAGGGAATGAAAAGATTCGAAGTATACCGTTCGGAGACTCGGATCAGAAGCCCAATGTTGCCATGCATCGGGGTACGGCTCCTCCGCAATCGATTGCGAAAGGGTGTAATGCCTCCTCATTCGGACAAGCTCCAATCGTCTCTCCGCGACCGGGCCACGTCCTTGGCCTTGAAAAGCACCTTCCCCGTGTTCCATTGCTCGAAAATCGAAGAAAATTGGAAGATTTCGAAGCTTTTTTACCCAACAATGGCGGTTTTTCTGAGTTTTCTCTCTTCCTCTCTCGTAATTCTGTAAAAACAGACTGGGGAAGGAGAAAGGGGCCGGCCCCTCATTTAAAAACCCTGGAACACGCTCCTATCCGCGCGGATAGGATTGTCAGGGTCAAAATGACCCTTTTGCCCCCTAAAATTCCAGGACTCTGCAATTCAGTCCCCAACTTGACAGAGTTAACCAAAGTTAATCAAAGTCAGCCCCTTATCAAGAAAATCCTTCCCGGCAGTCAAACGTAAGACCGAGTGCCCCGAGAAAGATAACGAAATCTCGTATCTTTCATCAAAATCCTTCCCGGCAGTAAAACGTAAGACCGATCTCCCCGAGAAAGATAACGGATCCCGTATCTTTCATCAAAATCCTTCCCGGCAGTCAAACGTAAGACCGAGTGCCCCGAGAAAGATAACGGATCCCGTATCTTTCATCAAAATTATTCACCGGCAGTAAAACGTAAGTCCGATCTCCCCGAGAAAGATAACGGATCCCGTATCTTTCATCAAAATCCTTCCCGGCAGTCAAACGTAAGACCGAGTGCCCCGAGAAAGATAACGGATCCCGTATCTTTCATCAAAATTATTCACCGGCAGTAAAACGTAAGTCCGATCTCCCCGAGAAAGAAACGGAATCCCGTATCTTTCATCAAAATCCTTTCCGGCAGTAAAACGTAAGACCGAGTGCCCCGAGAAAGATAACGAGATCCCGTATCTTTCATCAAAATCCTCCGGCAGTCAAACGTAAGACCGAGTGCCCCGAGAAAGATAACGAGATCCCGTATCTTTCATCAAAATCCTCCGGCAGTCAAACGTAAGACCGATTTCCCCGAGAAAGATAACGAGATCCCGTATCTTTCATCAAAATCTTCCCCGGCAGTAAAACGTAAGACCAATTTCCTCGACGAATACGTCTGATTTTCCCCCAGCAAAGGCTAACAAAATCCCCAGCAAAGGCTAACGAAATCCCCAGCAAAGTTAACGGAATCCCAAAAGCCAACGGAATCTCGAGTAGTACTCGAACTACGAAAGGGCTTGATTCCCATTCGGGATACGTAGGTAGCCTATCATTAGGTCCAGCCCCTCGACCAAAACGGTCACCCTCTCCTTCGACAGCAGACGAAGTCCACCGAAAGGCCATTTCAAATTAAGGTCCGAGGCACCTAAAAAGCCATCATCATCAAGGTTCGAGGCACCTAAAAAGCCATCATCATCAAGGTTCGAGGCACCTAAAACGCCATCTCCAAGGTCCGAGGCACCTAAAAAGCCATCTTCAAGGTTCGAGGCACCTAAAACGCCATCTCCAAGGTTCGAGGCACCTAAAACGCCATCTCCAAGGTTTGAGGCACCTAAGACGCTATCACTAGGAAAACGACAAATCACAATCATCCCCAGCAGAGCGGATACCCGTCAGACCGAAAATGGTCATTCCTATCCCCAGCAGAGCGGATAGCCATCAGATCGAAAATGGTCATCTCTTATCCCCAGCAGAGCTTCTCTCCAGCAGCCGATTGCAGAACTCGCTCATCAGGTTCGAGGCACCTAAAACGCCATCATCTCCAGGGTCAAAGACCCGAACTACGACCGGCTTGATTCCCATTCGGGATACGTAGGTAGCCTATCGCTAGGTTCAGCCACCCGATCACTCGTTCATCCCGCCAAATATGGAGCCTTACTCTTATCGACGACCCCGCTTCCTTCGAAAGCGCCGTCGCCGAGGGGCTACTGTAAGTGCTCCAATTTGAGCTTGTTAGAATTTTCGTTAGAAAATTAACGAAAGTTATAACATTTCTAACAATTCCTAACAATCCTAACATTTCTAACAAAGTGAGGGTAAAATGGGCATTGTTATTTAAGGTTAAACCTCAAAAAGAATCTTAAAAAGCAAAACAAAGGAAGAAAACCAAAAATAGCAATGGCTGGAAACATAAAACTGGCTGTTAATTTGAATTTTGAAAAGAAATATTCTTCCTGTCCAAAGCCTGAAGCTGTAATTAATGAACAATGCACGCTCAAGGTCCTATCCGCGCGGATGAGTTTGCATTTTTCAGAGGGCTATAAATTGAGCCCTCCAGTCACAAAAATAAGGGGCAACAACACCAATTGCACCGAACCTCTAGCGAAATATAGAGAGAAAACAGTGAGAATTCTTCAAGAATTGTCACCATTTTCTCTCCAATCTTTCCCAACTCACACTCATCCACTCACTCTCATACTTAAGCCTTAAACACTCATACACTCAAGCCAAAAACTCAAGAACACAAGGAAGATTGGTAAACCCTCCTTCTCCTTACCCTAAACTCCAACCATGCATGCATTTGCAAACTACAAAATGTAGTTCTTTCATCTTCTTGCTTTAGATCTAAGAAGATCACCATGGAAGACCATCTCTATGGATGATCTTCTACAAAGATCAAAATTATTTTCAAGTTCTCTTACTTTCTTGCAAAGAAAACTCATTTTCAAAACCCTAAAAACCATTTTTAAGCATAAAATCTCATTTTCAAAGGATAAAAATCCCCTTCCCAAGCAAATGAAATGCTTAGTCCTAATGTACCCCAAGGATGGTTTGGTATAGTTGATTCACCACTAAAATGTCAAGTGATCACTAACCAAAACCTAGGGAAATGGGGACAAGCATGGATGCAAAACCCCCTTTAAAATCACATTTTCTCTCTTGAGAAGTTGCTGTCCAGTAGCAATTTTCTCAGACCTCAGTCCATGGTCTAATTTTTTGGACACAGATAAATGTGGAATTTGGTGTTGACTACAAAACACTTTTTGTAGCCAACATCCAGATATTTCCATACATATTTTTACTTTATTTTTTGGGTGAGTAAAACTCCTCTTTTCAAATTTTCTTTCAGAGGCTAGTTCATCATCTTCTGGGGATCCAGATCTCATATCTGAGGTTTCCAGAAGGTTTTGACCCCTCAAATCTTCTCCAAAATGGAAAATTCCTTCGCACAAATCTTATTTATGGTGTCTGGAACAACTTTCATTCTCTGAGTTTATCCAGATTATGAAGTTTTAAGACCCTTGAATCCATTTCAAAATCAAAGGTCCACTGCCTTTTTCATTCTGGCAGAAATGGCTCTCAACTTCAAAAGGTCTTTTGAGTACCAAATCTCAATCCAAAAATCTTCCAAAAAATCATGGGATCAGTTTAAAGTCTTAAAAGGATATCCCAATTTTTACTTTTCTGAGTTTCAAATTATTTTGGCCAAAACACACACACACACACACACAAATGATTTTCAGCTTGGAAGACTCGTTTTACGAGGCATTCCGGGTGCACACTAACGTCCTTCCCGGCGTGTAACATGACCTCCGAACCCAAATTTCCGATCTCGGGCTTTTTTCAAAGTTTTGGCCCTTAAAAACAAAAATGGCGTGGCGACTCCGTTCTTCTTTACCGGGTCTTATTTGGTTTTTTTCAAAGAAACTACGAAAAAATCGAATTTCATTTCCCGCGAAAATGGCGACACATCATCACACCAACGTCCGGTTCACCACTTCTGTTTGACCAATAGTTTTAGGGTGAAATGAACTACTATATTGTAACGACGTCTGAAATATATGCCAAAAAGTATGCCAAAAGTGACTCAGAAATTTTGTATCTCGATCCGATGTGATTGGTTTAGGCACCCCATGTAGGCGAACCACCTCCCTGAAGAATAAACCCGCTATGTGTGCAGCATTCGATGTTTTTCGACAAGGAATGAAGTGAGCCATTTTAGAAAAACGGTCAACCACCACAAAAACTGAATCATTACCTCTCTGTGTTCTGGGTAGTCCCAAAACGAAATCCATAGAAATGTCTTCCCGCGGACCATCCGGAACAGGTAAAGGTGAATATAATCCCGTATTCTGGGATTGTCCTTTGTTGCGTTGACAAGTCATACATTTCCGAACAAAAGTGTGCGTATCTTTGCGAAGTTGTGGCCAAAAATACTTCCGAGCAACAAGTTCTACTGTTTTGTCTCGACCAAGGTGACCATCTTTATGTAACTCCGCAATGAGGCTTTCGCGAATGGAACCATGAGGGATACACAATCTGTCACGATAAAATAAAAATTCGTATAAACCAACCGGACCTCCATCTCTACATTTTGCCCATATCTCAGCAAAATCAACATCTGCCTCGTACAAACTCTTCAAACAATCAAATCCCACTACCGAAGTACGCATAGTTACCAACAAACTAGCCCGGCGACTCAAAGCATCCGCCACTTTATTAAGCTGCCCACTTTTGTGTTGAATGACAAAAGTAAACTGCTGTAAATAGGATACCCAACGTACATGCATGCGATTAAGTGTTGTCTTACCATTCAAGTATTTTAATGCTTCATGATCCGTATGAAGAGCGAACTCACGATGCAGCAAATATTGTTCCCAATGCTTTATCGCTTGTACAACCGCATAGAACTCAAGTTCATACGTAGTCCATTTTCGCTTTGACTCCTCCAATTTTTGACTCATGAAAGCAATCGGCCTCTTCCTTTGTGCCAAAACAGCACCAATGCCAACCACTGAGGCATCCGTTTCCAACTCGAATGGTATTGAAAAATCTGGTAATACTAGGAGCGGCGCATTAGTCAACTTATCTTTTATCAACACAAAACTTGCTGCGGCTTCATCACCCCAAAAAAAACTTCCTTTCTTCATACAATCCGTAATCGGGGCCATGATAGTGCTAAAATTTCGTATGAAACGCCGGTAAAAAGTAGCAAGCCCATGAAAACTTCGCACTTCACTAACTGTTTTAGGAGTTGGCCAATCACGAATAGCACGGACCTTTTCCTCATCCACCTGAATGCCATCCGCTGAAACAATGTATCCCAAAAACAACAATTTATCCAACATAAAACTGCACTTCTTTATATTAACATACAACTCGTTTGCCCGCAATGCTTTCAAAACACTTTGCACGTGCCCGATATGCTCCTCCTCAGTTTTGCTATAGATCAAAATATCATCAAAATACACCACAAGAAATTTCTCATTAAACTGCTTGAGAACTTGGTGCATTCGACGCATAAATGTACTCGGTGCATTGGACAAACCGAATGGCATTACTAACCACTCGTATAACCCTTCCTTAGTTTTGAAAGCTGTTTTCCATTCGTCGCCCTAACGAATCCGTACTTGATGGTACCCGCTCTTCAAATCAATTTTGGAAAATACTTTGGAACCCCGAAGCATATCCAACATATCATCCAACCGCGGAATAGGGAATCTATACTTGACTGTAATTTTGTTGATTGCTCTACTATCAATGCACATGCGCCACGTACCATCTTTCTTAGGCACAAGTAAAGCTGGGACTGCACATGGACTTAGACTCTCCTGTATATACCCCTTTTTCAACAGCTCTTCCACATGTTCTTTGAGGATCTCATGCTCAGCAGGACTCATTCGATAATGAGGGAGATTAGGCAACGAAGCACCGGGTGTAAAATCAATGTTATGCTGAATATCTCTCAAGGGTGGCAACCCCGGAGGGAGATCATCAGGCATAATATCACGAAACTCATCCAAAACTGACTTTAATGATCTTGGAACCAAACTAACTTGTCCCAAACATTCTTTTCGCACAATGGCATAAATAACAGGTGCATCTGCTATATCTTCAACAAACTCTTGAGCTGTACATAAAGAAACAATAGGTTTAAATTTCTTATTACTACGAGCACTATTATTAAGTGTTGAACGTAATTGGAAACGAAACCCATCTTTTGTGAAAAGCAAAGTATTTTCTCTCCCATTCTATACCACATTTACGTCATACTGCCACGGTCTACCCAATAATACATGGCATGCATTCATATCAATAATATCGCATAAAATTTCATCCTTGTAACTCCCTATAGAAAAAGGAATAAGGCACTGTTCATGTACCTTTATATTGCCGCCTGAGTTAATCCAACCAACTGTGTAAGGGGACGGGTGCTTGTGAACCTTCAACTGCAAAGAATCCACGAAACTACGGGCCACCAAATTCTCACTACTACCACTATCCACAATAACTGTTGCATCAACATTACTAACCTTCCCCTTTGTTCGAAAGATATTGTGTCGTTCCGGATCTTCATCATCACAAGGGGTTGTCAATAAAATCCGTCGAACCACCAAAGACTCATGGTTATTTGGCTCTTCCATCTCCTCATTTAGATCTATCACACCGTCTTCATCATCTACTTCGTCATCTCGGTCTACCATGTTGACTCCTCGTCTCATAGGGCATTGACTAGCCATGTACCCCTGTTGTAAACACCGAAAACACTTATCACTAAAAACTTTAGCGTAAGGGTTCTGATTTTGTTGACCACGATTAGTCGTGTTGGTGTTACGTCTAACCGGGGGATTCTGAACATCAGTGTGGGCCGCCTGCTTCCCTTCATTTCTACCAGTTTCCACACCTTGCATTTTTTCTGAACCCATCACCGTACTAGACCCGGTCACTTGATACTTAGAACTTGAAGAAGATGCGGTAGAAAAATTTCTGTATGACTGCTGTTTCTCGATCTTCTTAGCACGAGTAATAACTTCACTCACCGACCGGTTTGTAAACAACTCCACCTGATTCTTAATGCCTACCCGAAGACCACTAATGAATCTTGCAACTTCTTGCGCCTCAGTTTCATCCAAATCTGATCGTGCTGATTGGGCATGAAAATCGTGGGCATAATCTTCAACTGTACGAGTGCCTTGTTTTAGTTCCAAAAAGGCTTGATACGTCACTTGTTCATAGTCATCTGGCAAAAAGTGAGATCGTAATTCCCTCTTCATCCGAGCCCAAGAACGAATAGGAGCTTTATCTTTACGATGTCGCTTCTTACATAATTGTTCCCACCATGCTGATGCTCCATCACGTAGTTTATATGCTACGTAAGGCACCTTCCTATCATCTTCAACCTGCATTAAGTCGAAGAATTTTTCCACCTTCGCAAGCCAATCCACGAACTCGTTCATCTTCAAATTTCCAGAAAAGGAAGGAATATCCGCCCTAATTTTAGGACGTTTATCGTACCAAGGTGCTTCTATGTTTTCTTCTTCTTCTTGATCAGAATCTTCGTCAGCCACTGGTTCCTCCTGTTGGACGTTATTACCCCGACGATTTGCCCGATTCTGTGGGTTGACATTACCACCCACCCGCATTTGAACCAATGCATCCAATAGTTCAGCATGTTGACGATCGCTACGCTCTCTGGCTGCTTATTCTTGCTGTGCCATGCGTTCTAATATTGCTGCAATGTCGACGTTGTTTCCTCCATTGTTTGTCATCTTCTCGTCGGAGAACCCCAATGATCGTCCGATTTCTGATACCAAATGATGTATACGCAGCGGAATATGTTAAAGAGAATCGCCTAACGAATCTCAAATGAGACTTTCCAAAGAAATCTCATCAAACAAAGTTAATTAGACTTTGAGTAATAACTGAAAAGGGACAATAATTGCAAAACAATAATTTGATTATATACTCCCTCCGTCCCGGCCGACTTAGGATTTTTTGAAATGGCACGGGTGTAAGTGCTCCAATTTGAGCTTGTTAGAATTTTCGTTATAAAATTAACGAAAGTTATAACAATTACTAACATTCCTAACAATCCTAACTTTTCTAACAAAGGGAGGGTAGAATGGGCATTGCCAAATGAAGTTAAACCAAGAAAAGCATCTTAAAAAGCAAAACAAAAGAATAAAACCATAAATAGAAAGGCTGGAAACACAAAAAGCTGGCCTATTAATTTGGTTTTTTTGAATTTTTATTCTTCTGTCCAAAGGCCGGAGCCGTAATTAATGAACAGTGCACGCCTGCGACCTTGTCCGCGCGGATAAGTATGCATTTTCAGAGGGCTATAAATTGAGCCCTCCAGTCACAGAAATAAGGAGGAAAGAACACAATTGCACCGAACCTCTGGCGAAATATAGAGAGAAAACAGTGAGAATTCTTCAAGAATTGTCACCTTTTTCTCTCCAATCTTTCCCAACTCATACTCATCCACTCACTCTCATATTCAAGCCCTAAACACTCATACACTCAAGCCAAACACTCAAGAACACAAGGAAGATTGGTAAACCCTCCTCTTCCTAACCCTAAATCTCATCCATGCATGCATCTTCAAACTACAAAATGTAGTTCTTTCATCTTCTTTCTCTAGATCTAAGAAGATCACCATGGAAGACCATCTCCATGGATGATCTTCTACAAAGATCAACATTATTTTCAAAGCTTTTCTTGCTTACTTGCAAAAATGCACTTTCAAAACCCTAAAAAACCATTTTCAAGCACTAAATCTTGATTTCAAAGGATAAAATTCCCCTTCCCAAGCAAATGAAATGCTTAGTCCTAATGTACCCCAAGGATGGTTTGGTATAGTTGATTCACCACTAAAATGTCTAGTGATCACTAACCAAAACCTAGGGAAATGGGGACAAGCATGGATGCAAAGCCCCCCTTAAAATCATATTTTCTTTCTTGAGAAGTTGCTGTCCAGTAGCAATTTTCTCAGACCTCAGTCCATGGTCTTAATTTTTGGACACAGATGAACTTGGAATTTGGTGTTGACTACAAAATACTTTTTGTAGCCAACATCCAAATCTTTCCAGACATATTTTTACCTTATTTTTTGGGTGAGTAAAACTCCTCTTTTCAAATTTTCTTTCAGAGGCTAGTTCATCAGCTTCTGGGAATCCAGATCTCATATCTGAGGTTTCCAGAAGGTTTTGTCCCCTCAAATCTTCTCCAAAATGGAAAATTCCTTCGCACAAACTTTATTCAAGGTGTCTAGAACAACTTTCATTCTCTGAGTTTATCCAGATTATGAAGTTTTAAGACCCTTGAATCCCTTTCAAAATCAAAGGTCCATTGCCTTTTTCATTCTGGCAGAAATGGCTCTCAACTTCAAAAGGTCTTTTGAGTACCAAATCTCAATCCAAAAATATTCCAAAAAATCATGGGATCAGTTTAAAGTCTTAAAAATATATCCCAATTTTTACTTTTCTGAGTTTCAACTTATTTTGGCCAAAACACACACACACACACACACACACAAATGATTTTCAGCTTGGAAGACTCGTTTTACGAGGCGCGTCGGGTGCACACTAACGTCCTTCCCGACGCGTAACATGACCTCCGAACCTAAATCTCTGATCTCGGGCTTTTTTCAAAGTTTTGGCCCTCAAAATTAAAATGGCGTGGCGACTCCGTTTTTTTCCGGTTTTATTTGGTTTTTCAAAGAAACGCAAAAATCGAATTTCTCCCGCGAAAAAGGCAACACATCATCACAGTGGCGACTCCGCTGGGGACTAAGCTTTTTAATAAAAAAATGGTATTCGGTATATTGGTGGAAACCACTAAATTTCCCGTTATCGCCTCCTAACACGAGTCGGGGATAAATTGTGGTCTAACAATCCCACGTACCGGTATCACCGTTTTCAAAAAAAAGCTTTTGAGGGTCAAGCTTCCGTCCCGGCTTTGAAAATCATTTTTGTGTGTGTGTTGATTTTTTTGCACAGTTTTCATGTTGTTTTGGCCGCCTCGGAGAAAGTCAAAATTTTGACTGTCGGAATAATGTCCCTAACTGTCGGAATTTTCGTGCTTACGTGCTTATGTGCTCATAAAAAAAAATTCAAAAAAAAAAAGATTTTCAAAAAAAAAAGAAAAGGAAAATTTCAAAAAAAAAGAAAATCATGCATCATATTTTTAAGACACATAAAAAAAAATTTCTATTTTACTCAGAAAAAGAATATAGACTGCTTGCACACTACGCGCACGTGACCGTACACTGCACACTACGTCCTTAACCGGGAAATCCTTGTCGCGGTCCGTTTGGTCTTATTACGCCTCTCGGATGAGCACGGGACTACCCAAACATCCCATGGAGCCTCGTGTCGACCATGCACTTGTCCGTGACACACTTTGTCAGAGACCCGGTTGGTTTTTAGTCTGTCTCGTGTCATGCCTGTCCGTGTATAGACCTTTCCTTTCAAGCCTTTGTCGGCATACCGACTCAATATCTTTCGGGTCCCTAATCGGTCGAAGTTCGCCGGTTTTCCGCCGCGAGACTTTGACCAAGATATTGACCGGCGCCTTGACTTCGGCTCGGCGGCACAAATTATACACCGACTCCCAAGATTGACACCGAGTCATCAAGGATTAATGACTATTCCATGCCTAATTACGGCTTAAGCGACGACAAGTCAAGTTCAATCGTGGACGCTTATCGGTCCAAATCATGCCGACTTTTTGTCGAGCCCTCGGACATGATCTTGACTTTCGACGTCGGCTTTGTCCGTAATTTAAATCGAATGCTCGTTAAGACTCGATTACCCGCCGACTTTTAGGATCATTTTCTTTCGGTCGGTGGGACCCGCTTGCCCTATAGGACCCTCGCCCGGGGCCGTCCACCCCGGGAGGTCGAAATACGTGGAATACGAGGGGCTTATAGACGTAGTGACGGGGCCCACCGATCCAGAATCGTAGTAGTTTGCGAAAAAGAAGAGCAATCTTTTCCAACCGATTAGGTTAATAAAACATGTTTTAAGTAAACGTGAACAAATAAGCGCATGTTGCATGAGCCTAAAGCCCAAACACCTACCCTCCTTCCATTCCCGGACATCGAACCTTCATGTCCTTTCCCCCGCAGCCTCCACACAAAGCTTGGTTTCGGGCACCGGGTCACCGTTTGATCGGTTGGGAAGAGTCAAGCGCATCGTCGGCTTCGCCATTTGTTCCGACTCCGGGTTTCGTAATGTACGCATCAGCCGGTAATGATGGGGATAACGTTGCTCCGTCCTCCAAAATCCCTCATACAGACCAGTAGTGGATCCAGTTGGTAGAACAGATGAGACTCCGACATGAGGCTCAAATTGATGACCTATTGGGGGTAGTCGCAAGTCATGGTTTGACTATCAGTCTCAATCCCGATGGCACTTTTACCGCAAAGACAGAAGAAGGTTCTCCTCCTCTTCTTAATAGTCCCGGATACATCAAGATGCTACCCCAAGATTCCTATGTTTCCACCGCCGGGACTCACGCCCGCCGACTTACGGGGCAACCGGCCCCCAAACAGCGATCGGGGACGAAAGAGTTCGGTATACGTCGGTTGTCCCCTCTCAAAGTGATGATCCAACAAATATCGGCTTTGAGTGATGAAAATCGTGGAACAGTTAAAGAAATATGGTCAGCCATCAAATCCCCGGAAGAACGCCAGAACGAGGCAAGCAGCTGGATTGAAGAGGCCACACGCCACTTTGGGACCTTAACAATATCCCAACCGCCGAGGGCTACCTTGAAGGACAAACATATGCCCGTTCCCGGGACCTCAATATCTCTCATTATCCGGCGGAGTCCAATCACTCGCTACCTGCACGAGCCCAAAGCAGATCCCCCTGACTCAGCTCCACTCAAAGTCATTCCGGCACCGCTCAACCCGAGGTCCCAAATCCGCCACCACCCGTAGAACACATTTGGTGGGATATTTGTGATGTCCCGATTGCCTTGAAAGGGACTATCGGGACTGGATACACGAGGACCGTCCTCCTAAGAAAAAGAAAATTTCCTCCCAAAGAAAATTGAAGGAGAGATTCGAGGCCGGTGATAACAGTGTGGGAACGCTCGGGGAGCCATCTGGGGGATTTGATTATTATGTACTCTACTCCAGTCCGTCTTCCCCAAAGCAAAAAGGGATAAAAGAGCAGAAAAGCTTTGCCAATGACGGAATTGAGACCTTCGGATACCAGAGTGCTGCAGAACAGAAGTCCAACCCCTCGGGGTCGCCCAAGGTTCAGGTTGTCCAGCTCCCGAGTATACACCGACGAAGAAAACCGACGCCGGCCTGGGCGCTCCCACTCAATCAACATGTTGACTGGAGATGGCAACCGCCACAAAAGGCATCAGTATAACCCAGGGGCTTCGGCAAAGACTCTGCCTCGCAAGAAGAAGGCACGAAGTGACCGGCTTGATGAATCTCCATCCCGAGACAAGGACCAAATCTATGATCCTCACCTATATGGGAGTATGATCACCTTCTGCGATGAAGATTTGCCAAGAGATGTCTCCCAACACAATGAAGCTTTGTACATCACTATTCGGCTCAACACCATGTCACTCCCTGGGGTATTAGTGGACAATGGATCATCGGTAAATGTCCTTCCTCGCATGATGAGGGCCCTCCGCATAAATGAGAGGCGCGTGATCCCATCTACCCGGACCGTCAAAGCCTACGACGGTTCGTCTCGCCCCATTCTGGGACAAAGTGACTCGAACTCGGGTACGAAACCCAAATGGTGCCCGCGAAGTTCCATGTAATGGATATCCTCCGAGTTCACAAACCCTACTAGGGCGCCCTTGGTTGCATCACATGAAAGCCATAGCCTCCACTCTCCACCAATGCGTCAAATTCATCAACCGGCAGGAGACCTTGAAGTCATAAGGGGTGACAGCTTCCTCATAGGGAACGAAGCCGAAACAATAGCCAAGAACGCCCACAGCCAAACACCGGGCTACATCCTTCAAGAGGCAAGTCTCGCCAAAGCATCCTTTGGAATCCAAAGAATGCCAACTATGTCGACACACTCAAGCGAGCGGACTCCGAAGAAGTTCGATTCATCAAATTCAATTGCTATTTCCAACACTTGGAGGCGCACGAAGGAAATGCCGAACACCGCCATGATACAGCACACAAGTCCCCGGTCCTCAATCACGTATTTGTCGCATTCTCGCAAACCCATTCTTTCGCCTCGCCGGCGAGGAGATTTTCATGATAAAAGTCGCAAACACCGACGTACTCGGCTCGAATCTATGAACGTCGTGTGGGACGTCCTCCTTGCCGAACTACCCGCCAAGCCTTTCCGCTCGAGTATGGGACATGAGATTTTTCTAGCAACTCACCGAGACGCAATGCGTCCTTACATCCGGATTGAGCGGTCGATTGTGACGAAACGGAAGTCCCTGCATTGAGGAAGATCCCTACATCCACATGCTCGCCTTTCGTATGCCAAACACGCTTGATTCTCGGTTCGCACAAAGAGATGATAGCAACGATCAAGAGGGAGCACAGAGACCATGCCTTTCCCGAGTTGTGAAGCCACCAACAGCGATGCCACTAAAGAATTGGGAAACTCTCTCGTGCCCGTCCGCGACCAAAGAGGAAATGATCACCAAGCTTGGATTGGTCCCCCGTCCTTTCGTGTCAACCTTTGTAAAGTCCTCCGAGTCTCTCATTGTTGAGTTCGAGTCTCTCGAGTCGTCCGATGGCCTCACGCCCGAAGACTACGAGTCCGTAGCCAACGTTGTATTCCCCTTCGTCTTCAATGAAATGATGAACCTTTCTCGAGTATCCCTTAATTGCCACTTTAACTAATGATGAATTAACTAATAATCTAAAAACAAGCTTAATAACGATTCACTAGATGAAGAGGCGTACACATTAAATGAACAATATATCAAAGAAATCTTTAAGCAAAGTTGTCCTGAAGAGGAAAATCGAGCCCAAGCCGCCGAAGAGATTTTGACAAGTGTGAATTTGGGAACCGCTGGAAGAGCCTAAAGAGACGCAGATTGGTAGTTTCTTCGAAGGGACTCGAAAGGGTTGCCCTAATCGAGCCGCTAAAAGAATTCGTGGATGTGTTCGCATGGTCCTATAAAGATATGCCAGCCTCGATCCTTCCATAGTTGAGCACCGAATACCGCTCGACCCTTAAGTCAAGCCGCAGCGTAAGCTAAGAAGAATTAAGCCCGAATGGTCCTTACAAGTGAAAGAGGAAATAGAAAAGATGCTCAGTATGTGGTTCATCGTGGTCATTGAATACCCAACATGGTCAGCCCAACATAGTGACGGTGACCAAGGCCAACGGAAAGATCCGATGCCGCGTAGACTTCAGAGACTTGAACAAAGCCACCCAAAAGACGATTTTCCCCGCCAAACATCGACATTTTGGTAGATTCCACGGCCAACCACGAAGTCAAATCTTTCGTCGATGGTTTTGCCGGCTACAACCAAATCAAAATGGCGTAAGAAGATCAAGCCAAAACAGCCTTCACAACCCCTCGGGGCACATAATGCTACACGGTCATGCCATTCGGACTAAAGAATGTCGGCTACGTACTGCAGGGCGCCTACAGCTCTGTTCCATGACATGATCCACAAAGAAATTGAGGTCTATGTGGACGACATGATAATACATTCCAGAGGATCGATGGCCGCACTTTGTTGATTTGAGAAAATTCTTCGGCCGCCTCCGAGACCACAAAGATGAGACCGAATCCACCCAAGTGCACTTTCGGTGTAAGACGAGGCAAGGTACTAGGATATATGGTGACGTAACGGGGAATCGAAGTAGATCCCCGTAAAATCAAGGCGATAGTTGAAATGAAGCCACCACTGACACCGACGTAAGTGAAATCCTTCATGGGAAGACCGCAATACATAAGCCGCTTTGTAAATCACCGACCTCGATCCGCGAGCCAATCTTCAAGTTGATGAAAAAGAATGCCTACACGTAATGGACCCTGTAATGTCGCCTTGCCTTTGAACGTATTAAGGCATACCTTGTGAATCCCCCGATTCTCTCGCCCACCACATCGGCAAAAGCCACTCTTGCTATATCTAACCTGTCACGGATACAAAGAATTGGGGCTATGCTAGCTCAAGAGAAAAAGATTCCAAAGTCGAAAACGCCATCTATTTCAGTAGCGTAAAGCTCCAAGGAAGCGAACTCAATTACTCGCCATGCGAGAAGACTTGCGCAGTTTGGTCTCGGGTAGTGGGAAAGTTGAAACACTACATGCGCCTCACCCGATACATCTTGTTTCAAGGATAGACCCCATCAAATATCTGTTCGACAAGCCTTCCATCTCCATGAGATTGGCAAAATGGTCGTTCTTTTTGGCCGAATATGACATCGCTTATGTTTCAAGGAAATCCATAAAAGGACGCATAATGGCGTAACATCTCGGCCGATTTCCCAAGTGATGAGTCCCGAGGACTCGAACCTCAATTTCCCGATGATGGAATCTTCGCTCTAGAAGGAGAAAATCGCCGCAACTCTTCTTCGACGGGCGTCAAACAAAAGGGGGAACGGGATAGGAATGCTTCGGTCGATCCTACCGACGAACACACCCCCATAGCAAGCAAGGCCGAACTTCGAAGTCACCAACAACGCCGCCGAATATGAAGCTTGCATAGCCGGGTTGGAAGCCGCCTTGAAAGAAATATCAAGGAATTGGAGGTGTACGGTGACTCGCCCTCATCATCAATCGTGTCTCTAACAAATGGAAGACCGTGGATCCGGGTTTGCGTAAGTATCATGCTTACATGGAAGAGTTAGTAACTCAATTCAAAGAAATCGCCTTTCATTACCTCGCCAAGAGACCGAAACAGTTCGCAGATGCTCGCTACACTAGCCTCTCTTGTCGAAATACCCGAAGGAAAGTCTGTTAAACCATTCGTAGTCGGGAGAAGAGAAAACCCCGCCTATTGCTTCGAAATTGAAGCGGAAGCCGAACCGATCAATGATCCCCGGTACACTCAGATTTACCAAGCACTCAAGGATGGCGAGGCCTCTTTCAAAAACGAAGACGGGAATATAAAGAAGGAATCAAAGCAAAAAGTCTCTCAGCCCCGAAGCGGCTCGCCTCCCATTATGTTCTTTGGGAAACATGTTATACAAAAACGTTATCAAGGCCCCCTCCCGCGATGTATCGCAAACAAGAGGCTACCGAACTCATGAAAGAAATACATGGTGGTACCTGCGGCCCTCACATGAATGCTCGAGCTCGATGCAAATCATACCGAGAATGGGGTATTTTTGGATCACCATGGAAGCCGATCGCATCCAAGCTTTGTCAAAAGCCGCGACAAATGTCGCCGATACTCAAATCTTAATCACTTGCCTCCTCACGAGTTATACCGCATGACAACCCCTCGTCTTTCGTCACTTGGGAATTGATGTCATAGGCAAAATCACACCATCAGCAAGAACGGCCACGAGTTCGTCCCCGGTAGCCGTGGATTATTTCACCAAGTGGGTTGAAGCCAAGTCCTACAAAATCCTCAATTCAAAGAAAGTTGCCCTCTTCATCAAAGAAAACATCATGTGCCGATACGGGTTGCCACCGAAATCATCTCGTATAATGGATCCCACTTCGAAGGGGAATGTGAAAAATTGCCGGCGGAATTCCGAATAACCCGTCACAAGTCATCTCCCTACAGCCCCAAAACCAACGGAGCCGTCGAGGCAAAGAAACAAGACTCGAAAATATCATCCGGAAAATGGTCCGTCCAAGGTAGAGATTGGCCCGAGAAGTTACACTGCACTCGGGGCTGCGTAACACGCCGAACGGCAATCGGGAAACACCGTTTGCCCTCACATACGGAATGGAAGCCGTACTCCCAATCGAGCCGGAAATACCTCGCTCCGTATACCGCCGGAAAGCCGATCAACGAGGTCGAATGGCTCCGCAGTCGCCATGACGAATTGGCCCTACTAGACGAACGCCGATTGAAGGCCATGGAACACATCCGGCCTACCAAGGAAGAATGGCCAGAGCCTTCGACAAGAAAGTAAAGCATCGGGAGATCCGAGAAGGTGATCTCGTTCTAAAAGAAAAGCCCTGGCCCGTATCAACCCTCTCGGCAAATGGGAGCCTCGTATGGGTCGGGCCATATGTCGTCCGTAAGATCTTCTCCGAGGAGCCATGCAACTTGCGTGCACCTCGACGGAATCCCTTTGTACACCCAAAGGAATGGTGACAAGCCGCGCAGATACTACGCGTAAAAAAAAAAAAAAAAAAACAAAAAAAAACAAAAAAAAAAAACAACAAAAAACAACAAAAAAAGAGTGCTAAAAAGAGTAATACCCAACTAGGTTAGAAACCCGAAAAGGGCGGCCTAGGTAAAAACAAAGGTTGCACCAAAAAAAAAAAAAAAAAAAAAAAAAAAAAAAAAAAGAGTGCTAAAAGAGTAATACCCAACTAGGTTAGAAACCCGAAAAGGGCGGCCTAGGTAAAAACAGTGGTTGCACCAAAAAAACAACACAAAAAAAAAAAAAAAAAAAAAACAAAAAAGAGTTCACCAGGTTGAACTACGAAGACCCGAGCTCCTCAAAATGAGGGGAACGTAGGCAAATGAAACGGTTCGGTCTAAAGCACAAATAAAAGCCATACTTTGGCATCAATACAATTGATCGCACCATGAAAGCGTCTCGAAAAACTCTAAAGCAATTCAAATATTCATTACAAGTTAAAAGCTCTTTGATGAGTCTAAGCCCGATTCATTCCTACAACCGGCAACCTCGCTAAAAGAAAACTAAGATACATAATCAAACTAATGTGTCTGTCATGGCAAGAAAGGGATACTTGGAAACCTCGTAGTCACTCCAAGCCACTCGCATCGGCCTCTCCCTTCTTCTTCCCCTCCGAGTCTTTCTCTCCGAACCGGAAAAATGTCGGTATTCCTCCTACCAAGCTCGGTATAGGAACAGGTCTATCAAACCGCCTCTCGTCGTGGCCTTAGTAGCCCTAGCGTCATCCCTCATCTCCCGTAACCTAGCCGGTAACATAGGAGCCCTCCTCTCCGTCTCGACGTAAGCCTCATAATCGCCCGCGCCGTCTCCGCTCCCGTCATGAGGATTGGCCCTCGCCGGCCCTCCTCCTCTCGTAAACAACAGTCCTCCGCACCCATAATGGCCTCACGCCGTCTCAAAATAGCCACCCGAGTCTCTCCTGCATGCCCTCGTACCAATCCAGTACCAAGTGGTCAAGAACACCGGTCTCTGACGCCCGAGAATGACCCGAGGAGGAAAGGCATCATACCTCCATGCTCGGGAAAGAAATGGAAACACCGAGGATCATCCATGGAAACAGAGCCACCACCCCGGTGGCTATATCATCAAAACCCTCCAAAGGAACTCCGCTTCCAAGCCAAACCGCCTCAGACCGTGAGCCGAATGTAGAAACCGGACCGAGAAAGCCCCTAAGCATAACCACACGGGACCCGTCCCCGAAGCACTCGCGAGTCTCCACCCGCCAATGAGGCACCAACCATCTCGATATCTTCGCCCGGCGACCCGCCATCCAACGCTCCCACGAGCCCCGATCATCAAAATCTACATCAACACCTCTCCCGGCAAAAGTCCAAGGCTCGATCATATCGTAGGTTTCCCGAAGAACCCCCAAACGCTCCATCGCCCACAGTGGTCAAGAGAAACGGGCCGCCCGCGCATGTACCGCCGTCCGGTAGCTAATCTGTCGAGAGCATGAAAAGTCTCCCCAAGAATCAAAGGAACGACATCTCGCCTGTGCGACAATGAACGACAACATCCAACAGAGATCGATGGCAAATCCCAAAGGAATAGACCATGAACAGGTGCCAAACATACAAAGTGCAAAGGCATCCCAATAGGCATCATCCACCAAACCTAGGCCCCTAAATCTGTCGGGAAGACCGGAAATATCGAGATGATCGGGACCGCGGATCATACCTTGCGCTTTCCTCCGGAAAGATGAAGGAGGACGCACAACCGTCAAGAAAAGAAGCCCCTCCGTGCAAAGGGACCGCTATCTCTTCCACCTCCGACCTCCAAGCAAGGCCCGAAATTCTTCGACAATGGAACAATCTCGTTGAGGGAAAGGCAAAAGACATGCCTTCTAGTATCCCAAAACGAAGAAGAAGCTCTTAAGAGGTCATAATCCGAACCAATTCTTCGAGAGACCACAAGCATCGTACCTTGTACCTTTCTTCAAAGAACGATCTTCTCTCGTGCATGATCTCCCTACACCACTCCTTGAACTTTTCAAAGAACAACATTTGCCTTTCTTTGGACAATTTTGGAGAATTTTTGGCCATTTCCATGGTTTTTCTCTCTTTCTCCCCGAAAATGGCCGTTTAGACCGGAGGTTGAAGAGGATATTTGAATTTGAAATAAAGCAAGACCAGTCTCAACCAAAATTAAAGGACAATGTCGAAGCCGACCCTATCCGCGCGGATACAAGTGTCATTAAAAAAAAATTTGCAAATACCAAGCCGCTACACCAAAAGAGGAATATTCCGTCCCGCTGCTCGAAACTTGTGCAAAAAAAAAAAAAAAAACCTCCCCAAACCACCCATATACCAACCACCCTTGTAAAAAAAAATCAAGGCTCATGCAACACTGCATTCATATTGCATTGCATTCATAAAATAAAATCCTAAATTATTACATTCCAAAAAAAAAAGAGAGTGTACAAAAAAAAACAAACAAAAATAAAATCCTAAATTATTACATCCAAAAAAAAAATGTGCATGATCTGTACAAATCTAAATCTCAAAAAAAAAAATAAAAATCAATCGGAGTCTCCAGACCCGATGTCTCCCCGGCCCTCTTGCGACTCGGGCCCGCTCGTCAGAGCCCCGAAAGTCTCGGCTCGAATCGTCCTCATCTCCGTAAAGAGGCTCGTCTGACCAACCGGCACACTCGATAGGGTAAACCTGCATCCCCGAAGAAATCGAATCCGAAGGTGAAGGCGTCCGACTCCCGAACATACGGAGACGACCCACCATGCCGCCAACGTGTCCCCGCCCGTACGGATCCCCAAGAATGACGTGATCCGAAGGCAAAGGCCGCGCGGTGATCAATGAGAGGAGAAAGAGGGGTCTCTAAGAAGTCTCCGAGGGAATAGGAGAAGCCTCCCGTCTGACAAAGTGCCGCCGTGGTCTCTCGCCCTAGCCTCGAGGTGCCCCGCAAGCAACCATCCTCCGTATGAATCTCTTAGCCCCGATCACTTGCTTCGCGCTGTCTCGACGACCACCTCCGAAAACCGCACAAAAGCAAAAGCGTCAAAAAAAAAAAAGAAGTGATGCTAGAAGATGATGAAACAAAAGAAAGAAAAGAAGGGGAAAAGGTGAAGCCATACCTTCATACCCTGACGAGGCCGAAAGCTCGTGGAAGCCGCCGGCCGAGGGATCTCGCACCCTCAATCGGACCCCATCCCGGGATGTAGGAAAATCCGTCCGAGGGTACCGCGGGATCCCAAGCCCTCCCTCTCCAAAACCCGAGGCATCCTCAGCCTCCTCAAGACGAACGTCGCATATGGCTCGATCGCCACGAAGTCCGAGAAGTGCCGGCCTCGCTCTGTAATCATCCCAGTCACTGACCGATCGCTCGGGTGCATCATATCGGCGGAGGCTCCACCGGTGTCCTCAAAGGCGAGTTCACGCCATGCCGGCGCGTCACCCTCTCTCCCGCATAGTAGACGCCGCAAGTCGTGCCCTCAAAATCCTCCGCCGCACCGGCCCGTATCTCGCCGCCCTTCACCAGCGCTTACCTCAAAGCGATCCTGTGGGAAGAATATCATCCCCTCATCCGTCTCGGCCTCCGTCAAAGGAAGGCAATCCGCGTACCGAGAGTCGTACGCCCGGAGCTTATCTTTTCCCGGCATGCTTGGACCAAGATCGCATGGCCGGATACGCCCGACGTACGCCTCAGCCGCCGCCACACCGTGACGTGGAAAACTCCAACGCCCATACCGCGAAAGGTAAAAATCCAATCAATCCAAGTGCAAATAAAAGTGCGTGCTCAAAGGAAAGAGGGAAAGCAAAAAGAGAGCTTATACCTCCGTGAGCAAACTCGAAGCAAGACAGGAGCTCACAGCCTCTTCCGCCGTATCTATCAAGAGCGAAGTACACTGTACCCGGCCTCCCCCAGAAATATCTCCAACCGTCTCCATGTCCTCCAAGGACCTCAAGAAGGCAAAGACCGCCGTCCTCAAAGATGACCAAAGAGCGTGCTCGAGAAAGTAAAACCACAAGAAGGACCTAGCACCGCTTCGGCGCTAAACCTATCCTCCCCAAACCTCATAACTCGCGATGGTCTCCACAATCTTACCGTAGACCACGGCATACTCCATCCCCATCCCCTTTTGGGAATAGGGAAAATCCAAGAAGAAGGTTCGCAGTCCGCATCACCGTAGCCATCTCTCCACTCAATGCCGCGTCCATTAAAGGACAGACCCGTGATCGCAAAGATAGTCGAAGGCGTAACCGCCGCCTCGCCCCCGTAAGAAGTGGAATGTGCGGGTCGCGCCCCACCAATGCCGCGCCGCAGCAAACATCAAGCCCTTGCTCTTAGGGAACTTGACCACCCCTCAAGCACTCGACGAACTCCCAGAGCCCCGTCTCGACAACAACTGCGTCCTGACTCGACAAAGCTCCTCGGCCCGCATCCGGAAGCCGGTCCCACAAGTCAATCACGTACTCCACCGATCCTCGAGTCTTCATCTTGTTCACCACTCCGTCACAAAACGGTTTCCGCCCTGTAAAAAAAAAAAAAAAAGAGAGAAAATGTCAAAAGATTGCATTTGCATTTACATTAAAAAAAAAAAAAAAATTCGACAAAGATAACAAAGATACAATGAGCATAGCCCCATTTTTCTCGCATGAAATAAAACAATTTTCAGCAAGTCCCAATGCATTCATCAAAAAAAAAAAAGATGCATTCCTACGCGAGTAAAAACTCCGTCCCATTTTCAAAAAAAATGCATATATGCATATCATCCATCTTACATGCAACGGGAGGAAAAATCCGTCCCACTTTTCAAAAAAAAAAAATCCTAAACATGCATACATCTCATATTGGCAAAATGCCCATTCTTTCCAAACAAAATGCATGCATTGCATCATCATTCATCAATATCAAAATTCAATTTCAAAAAAAAATCATCATCATCATCAACATGCAATATTCAAAAAAAAAAATCACAATTCTTCGAATTTTCACATGTAATTTTCGAATTAAAAAAAAAATGTGGCAAAAATGCCAATTCTTTTTCCCAAGCAAAATGCACATTTTTGGGACACTCACAAATTCATTGCAACATTGCATATCATCAATATCAATATTCAATATTTCAAAAATCACCCAAAAATTTCAAGCAAGAAATCGACAAGAGGATCAAGAGGATTCGAAGTATACCGTTCGAGATGCGGATCCGAAGCCCAATGTTGCCAAGCATCGGGTAATGCTCCTCCTCAACCGATTGCGAAAGATTGTAATGCCTCCTCATCCGACGAGCTCCACCGCTCTCCGCTACCGGGCCACGTCCTTGGCCTTGAAAAGCGCCTTCCCGTGTTCCATTGCTCGAAAATCAAGAAAATCGGAGGAATTTTGAAGCTTAAATGGCCAAAAATGGCGGAATGGCGCTTCTCTCTCTCTCTCGCTTCTCGACAATTTCAAAAAATTGACCGAGGAAGAAGAAGGGCGTCGTCCTAATTAATACCCCGACTTTCCATCCCTATCCGCGCGGATAGGATTGCAAGGGTCAAAATGACCCTTTTGCCCCTTAAAATTTCAGACTCGCAATTCCCAACTTGACAAAGTTAACCAAAGTTAACCAAAGTCACCCTTGTCAAGAAAATTACCCCTATAGCCAAACGTAAGACCGAGTGCCCCGAGAAAGATAACGAGATCCCGTATCTTTCATCAAAATTACCCCTATAGCCAAACGTAAGACCGAGTGCCCCGAGAAAGATAACGAGATCCCGTATCTTTCATCAAAATCACCCCTAGCCAAACGTAAGACCGAGTGCCCCGAGAAAGATAACGAGATCCCGTATCTTTCATCAAAATCTTCCCTGCAAGCCAAACGTAAGACCGAGTGCCCCGAGAAAGATAACGAGATCCCGTATCTTTCATCAAAATTACCCCTAAGCAGCCAAACGTAAGACCGAGTGCCCCGAGAAAGATAACGAGATCCCGTATCTTTCATCAAAATCTTCCCCTAGCCAAACGTAAGACCGAGTGCCCCGAGAAAGATAACGAGATCCCGTATCTTTCATCAAAATTACCCCTAGCCAAACGTAAGACCGAGTGCCCCGAGAAAGATAACGAGATCCCGTATCTTTCATCAAAATTACCCCTAAGTAGCCAAACGTAAGACCGAGTGCCCCGAGAAAGATAACGAGATCCCGTATCTTTCATCAAAATTACCCCTACTCAAACGTAAGACCGAGTGCCCCGAGAAAGATAACGAGATCCCGTATCTTTCATCAAAATCTTCCCCTAGCAAAGAAACGTAAGACCGAGTGCCCCGAGAAAGATAACGAGATCCCGTATCTTTCATCAAAATCTTCCCTAAGAAGAAACGTAAGACCGAGTGCCCCGAGAAAGATAACGAGATCCCGTATCTTTCATCAAAATCATTCCCTGCTAGCCAAACGTAAGACCGAGTGCCCCGAGAAAGATAACGAGATCCCGTATCTTTCATCAAAATCTTCCCTGCAGCCAAACGTAAGACCGAGTGCCCCGAGAAAGATAACGAGATCCCGTATCTTTCATCAAAATTACCCCCTAGCCAAACGTAAGACCGAGTGCCCCGAGAAAGATAACGAGATCCCGTATCTTTCATCAAAATTACCCCTAGCCAAACGTAAGACCGAGTGCCCCGAGAAAGATAACGAGATCCCGTATCTTTCATCAAAATTACCCCTAGCCAAACGTAAGACCGAGTGCCCCGAGAAAGATAACGAGATCCCGTATCTTTCATCAAAATTACCCCTATAGCCAAACGTAAGACCGAGTGCCCCGAGAAAGATAACGAGATCCCGTATCTTTCATCAAAATTACCCCTAGCCAAACGTAAGACCGAGTGCCCCGAGAAAGATAACGAGATCCCGTATCTTTCATCAAAATTACCCCTAGCCAAACGTAAGACCGAGTGCCCCGAGAAAGATAACGAGATCCCGTATCTTTCATCAAAATTACCCCTAAGCAGTCAAACGTAAGACCGAGTGCCCCGAGAAAGATAACGAGATCCCGTATCTTTCATCAAAATCTTCCCTAGCCAAACGTAAGACCGAGTGCCCCGAGAAAGATAACGAGATCCCGTATCTTTCATCAAAATTACCCCTAGCCAAACGTAAGACCGAGTGCCCCGAGAAAGATAACGAGATCCCGTATCTTTCATCAAAATTACCCCTATAGCCAAACGTAAGACCGAGTGCCCCGAGAAAGATAACGAGATCCCGTATCTTTCATCAAAATTACCCCCCTAAGCCAAACGTAAGACCGAGTGCCCCGAGAAAGATAACGAGATCCCGTATCTTTCATCAAAATTGCCCGGCAAGCCAAACGTAAGACCGATTTCCTGCACAAATACGTCTCGATTTTCCTCAAAGAAAGGCTAACAAAATCCCCAAAGAAAGTTAACGGAATCCCAAAAGCCAACGGAATCTCGAGTAGTACTCGAACTACGAAAGGGCTTCGATTCCCACTAGGGATACGTAGGTAGCCTATCATTAGGTCCAGCCCTCGACCAAAACGGTCACCCTCTCCTTCTAAGCAGACGAAGTCCACCGAAAGGCCATTTCAAATTAAGGTCCGAGGCGCCTAAAAGGCCATCATCATCAAGGTCCGAGGCGCCTAAAAAGCCATCTTCAAGGTCCGAGGCACCTAAAAGGCTATCATCATCAAGGTTCGAGGCACCTAAAACGCCATCTTCAAGGTTCGAGGCACCTAAAACGCCATCTCCAAGATTTGAGGCACCTAAGACGCTATCAAGCGATAAATCGCAATCATCCCCACCAGACCAAAATGGTCATTCCTATCCCCAGCAGAGCGGATATACAACCCTAGCCATCAGACCAAAGAGGGTCATTTCTTATCCCCAAAGAAGTTTCTTTCCAGCAAACGACTGTAGAACTCGCTCACCAGGTTCGAGGCACCTAAAACGCCATCATCTCCGGGGTCAAAGACCCGAACTACGACTGGCTTGATTCCTCTTAAGGATACGTAGGTAGCCTATCATTAGGTTCAGCCACCAGACCAAAATGGTCATTCCTATCCCCAGCAGAGCGGATATACAACCCTAGCCATCAGACCAAAGAGGGTCATTTCTTATCCCCACAGAAGTTTCTTTCAAAGAATCGATCGTAGAACTCGCTCACCAGTGTTCGAGGCACCTAAAACGCCATCATCTCCGGGGTCAAAGACCCGAACTACGACTGGCTTGATTCCCATTCGGGATACGTAGGTAGCCTATCGCTAGGTTCAGCCACCCGATCACTCGATCATCCTGCCAAATATGGAGCCTTACTCTTATCGACGACCCCGCTTCCTTCGAAAGCGCCGTCGCCGAGGGGCTACTGTAAGTGCTCCAATTTGAGCTTGTTAGAATTTTCGTTATAAAATTAACGAAAGTTATAACAATTACTAACAATTCCTAACAATCCTAACTTTTCTAACAAAGGGAGGGTAGAATGGGCATTGCCAAATGAAGTTAAACCAAGAAAAGCATCTTAAAAAGCAAAACAAAAGAATAAAACCATAAATAGAAAGGCTGGAAACACAAAAACCGTTAATTTGGTTTTTTTGAATTTTTATTCTTCCCGTCCAAGGCCGGAGCCGTAATTAATGAACAAAGGCACGCCATCGACCTTGTCCGCGCGGATAAGTATGCATTTTCGCAGGGCTATAAATTGAGCCCTCCAAATACGTAAATAAGGAGGAAAGAACACAATTGCACCGAACCTCTGGCGAAATATAGAGAGAAAACAGTGAGAATTCTTCAAGAATTGTCACCTTTTTCTCTCCAATCTTTCCCAACTCATACTCATCCACTCACTCTCATATTCAAGCCCTAAACACTCATACACTCAAGCCAAACACTCAAGAACACAAGAAAGATTGGTAAACCCTCCTCTTCCTAACCCTAAATCTCATCCATGCATGCATCTTCAAACTACAAAATGTAGTTTTTTCATCTTCTTTCTCTAGATCTAAGAAGATCACCATGGAAGACCATCTCCATGGATGATCTTCTACAAAGATCAACATTATTTTCAAAGCTTTTCTTGCTTACTTGCAAAAATGCACTTTCAAAACCCTAAAAAACCATTTTCAAGCACTAAATCTTGATTTCAAAGGATAAAATTCCCCTTCCCAAGCAAATGAAATGCTTAGTCCTAATGTACCCCAAGGATGGTTTGGTATAGTTGATTCACCACTAAAATGTCTAGTGATCACTAACCAAAACCTAGGGAAATGGGGACAAGCATGGATGCAAAACCCCCCTTAAAATCATATTTTCTTTCTTGAGAAGTTGCTGTCCAGTAGCAATTTTCTCAGACCTCAGTCCATGGTCTTAATTTTTGGACACAGATGAACTTGGAATTTGGTGTTGACTACAAAATACTTTTTGTAGCCAACATCCAGAGCTTTCCAGACATATTTTTACCTTATTTTTTGGGTGAGTAAAACTCCTCTTTTCAAATTTTCTTTCAGAGGCTAGTTCATCAGCTTCTGGGAATCCAGATCTCATATCTGAGGTTTCCAGAAGGTTTTGACCCCTCAAATCTTCTCCAAAATAGAAAATTCCTTCGCACAAACTTTATTCAAGGTGTCTAGAACAACTTTCATTCTCTGAGTTTATCCAGATTATGAAGTTTTAAGACCCTTGAATCCCTTTCAAAATCAAAGGTCCATTGCCTTTTTCATTCTGGCAGAAATGGCTCTCAACTTCAAAAGGTCTTTTGAGTACCAAATCTCAATCCAAAAATCTTCCAAAAAATCATGGGATCAGTTTAAAGTCTTAAAAAGATATCCCAATTTTTACTTTTCTGAGTTTCAACTTATTTTGGCCAAAACACACACACACACACACACACACACAAATGATTTTCAGCTTGGAAGACTCGTTTTTACGAGGCGCGTCGGGTGCACACTAACGTCCTTCCCGACGCGTAACATGACCTCCGAACCTAAATCTCTGATCTCGGGCTTTTTTCAAAGTTTTGGCCCTCAAAATTAAAATGGCGTGGCGACTCCGTTTTTTTCCGGTTTTATTTGGTTTTTCAAAGAAACGCAAAAATCGAATTTCTCCCGCGAAAAAGGCAACACATCATCACAACGGGGATTAAGAAAAAGGTAAATGTTGTGAGTGTAATTTAAAAATAGGAGAGAGAATGAGTGGAGGGAATAGTAAATTATAATGGTGTTGTGAGTATTAAAATAATGTAGGAGAGAGAATGAGTGGAGAGAATAGTGATTTAAGGTTTCCATTTTGGGCCGCCCTAAGTCGGGTGGGACGCCCAAAATGGCAAAAAGTCCTAAGTCGGCCGGGACGGAGGGAGTATGTAACACCCCTAATTTTTCATACATAAATGAGCATTCAATGGCATTAAATATAACTTTAAAATATTAGGGTTTCCACCCCAAAAACCCTATTACATCATAAATGTCATTAAATACCATAAATACTTAATAAATGCGGAAGCGAAAATAATTACTTATTGTCTCAGCTAGTAAAACCACACTAGCCATTAGTGTACTTACAACCAAATGAAATAACTAATTGTTCAATAATCCTAATTATTCTCCAAGCGTCGCCCTTCTCGCGACCGATCCAATTCCCTTCTACTTAGAACCTGGAAAGAAAAATTTAAGGGAGAAGGGTGAGCCAATGAATGCTCAGTAAGTTCATACGATGTCTCTTCGGGTACTAAGAAGAGACGACCAGAATGTACACTTCAATAATATAATACAAGGATAGGTTGCTTAAGCTTTATAATAGACTGCGGTACAATACAGTCAAGACACCATTTAAAATATTCTTCAAGGAAATATGGCACTACGATTCAAAGGGATTCATACAATTTCCGTCAATTCCAACGTACATTATAACCTCAATGCCAAAGGTACAATTAATACACCTAGCTTCATCAAGCCATTAGTGTGGGTCGAAACATATACGGTACTGTCACACATATATGCTCGGGGTCTAGAATTGCCCTTGTAATCAGACAATTCATGAGAGAAGGCATGTGATCACTCATGCAATCCCTAATAAGAACAAGTCCTTAGACAAGTTCTGACAATGCCTTTTCTAACTGGGCATGTCCATTCTAAGCAAGTAAGTGATTCCACAAACATGCTAGAACGAGAAAGCATACAAAGGTACAGGTATGCATATGACAAGTTTCAAACTTCAGATATTCTGTGAACAACGACATTATCACAAAATATAGATATTTCCAAGTGACGTTTAAATATACGCAGATTATTCACAAATAACTATCATGCCATTTGATAGTTCAATTATATCAAGAAGGTATAGAATTTCCAATGGAAAAGAATTCAAATACAGTAAAGGAACGTAATCCCTTACCTTGGTCTAACTTCTTGGACCGCTCTTTCCGTGCGTATCTACAAACACGTAAGAGTAACTTAGTATCTCGCATTTGTCGTTAACTATCTCTACTTAGTTAAACCTTATGCGTTAACTTCTTTCTTTTCTTTATTTAGTAACCTTCTAAGTTTGGAAAGTTTCTATTCTTGTAAACTTTCCATATTTGGGAATTTCCTTATTCTTGGATTTGTAATTCCCTAGTTATGGTTTGATCTTTATTTAGGATTGTTCTCTTTTCCATCTTTTTCATAATTCTTGACTTTAAGGTAACTTTCCTCTTTTAGGATTTTCACTTAAGTCCTTCTACTTTTGATTAATTACTTAAAGGTCCTCCATCTTTTAGGTATTTGCCAAACAGTCCTTCAACTTTTAAATATTTGCAATTTAGTCCCTCAACTTTTAGATATTTGCAAATTAGTCCCTCAACTTTTAAATATTTGCAAACTAGTCCCTCAACTTTTAAATATTTGCAACTAGTCCTTCAACTTTTGGATAATTACCAATTAGTCCCTTGACTTTCAATTAATGACAGAATGGTCCTTATGCAGTTTTAAACTTTACAATTTAATCCTTTAGTTAAGTTCTCCATCAAATTCCTGACTGTACAGTTAGAATTTTAACGGTTTCAGCTTAAAACTATTCAATTTAGTCCTTTTTCAGTTAAAAACTTAACTGTCATCTTTTAATCTAAACCAAAACCTTAACAAATTAAACCAAAACACACCTAATTAGGCCTAGGGTTCAGCCGAGCCTTAACAGGTTCACAATCCATGGCTTGATTTTCTTTTCTTTTTACTTTTGCTCATTAACCAAACACTTTAATTAATTTACTCTTAATCAAATAATCCATAACACATTAATTGATTAAATCTATATTTTTTTATATTCTAAATTCAAGAATAAATTTGGGTTATGATCATATTATTATAACATTCAATCCCGATCATTTTAATCCTCAAACAATTCATTTAACCTCAAGATTTAACATTTAAAAGCTTGCAAAAATCATCCAAGAACAATAAAAATTTAAATCTTATAAAAATCATAACTAATTCCCTAATGCTCCGAATTGAATGAAACGAAAGAGGGAAGTTAGGGTTTGACATTACCTTAATTTTGGTGAAGAAAGATTGCCCAAAGAACCAACCACGGCTGCTCCTCCTCCCCCAGCAGTTTCCGGCCGCCGCCTAGACTAGGGTTTTTAAGTTTTTTTTTTTTTTTTTTTCTTTTGCTTTGGTAATTGCTGAAAATTATGAGAAATTTTTAGGAAGGTTTGGTATTTAAATGCAGGTATTAACCTCCTTGGGTATTCTTTTTGCACAAGCCCAAAATCTAGCCCACTTGCTTTAACCCATTCCATTTAACTTTTAATAGCCCATTTATTAGAAGTCAATTAATAAAATTAATTTCAATAATTAATTTTTCCCTAATAAAATTAATTAATTTAAAAGTCCAAAAATTTTTGGGTTCTTACAATATATAACTTAATCGTTCAAACAATGAAAGACTAACGTATTTATACTACTTACAATAAGGAATAATCTATTTACGAATGTATGAAAAGATACAACTTGAATCAGACACGTCCCTTCGATGAGCAGGTGCGAATTTTTAACAGACACAACCTTTCAGGAGTCCCTCGAACGAGGCAAGGAAACAGCTCGGCCGAGCAATCAACACAAGCCCAAGAGACACAACCCTTCAGGAACTGCACGGTCGAGTCGCAGAATTAGCACGGCCGAGCAACAGTTTTGGCTCGACCGAGCAACGGCTTGACTCGGCCGAGCAAAACAACTTTTGACAACTAAGTTTCTGCTTTCGTCCCCTCGGCCGAGGCTAGGAAACAGCTCGGCCGAGCACTTCTGCATCATCAGACTTGTTTTCTTTTAAACACCAGAGTTTTCAAATGTTATGTCCTCTTAGTCCCCAAGTTGTTCTGCCTCAACACGATCTACATCAGCTTGACTATCTACTGTAATAGCTTTCATCAGCATATTCAATGCAACATACCTGAAAAAAATTGTGACACACGTATCTATAAGGTGCAAACAGGCAAGCTAGTAGAAAGATAATAGCCACAGGTGTAAACCAATTTATATGATTATATTAACTAAGAAAACAAATAATAAATGCAACAACCAACCAACCTAACATATTATCTAGTTCTTACCCCACACTTTAGAAAGATAAAGATGAAAGATTTGCAGATGCATCACCTAAAAGTGGAAATAATCCTAATCGATCCTACACTGCTAAATCATGTGAGCATTTCTCACTTGAACATCTCAGACTCACTGATGAAAGCTACGGTACTTGAACATTGATAATGGATTCTCATACTGATTGCTTATTGTACTCATGTCCCTTAAGTGATTCAAATCAACTATGTTGAAGAGAACATGAAACCACGAGCACACATGAGAATAGCATTGACATCGCAAATGCCTTCTAGCATCAGGTCATGACAGCAATAATATCTAAGCTATCAGTGGTAAGGAAAAGTTAAAAGATCTCAAGTTTAAACATTACATTGGCATGTAAATCAAATATGAACACACACAAGAAATTTGCAGCAAAAAGTAAGAGACAAAAATAACATTCATGGAATTAAAGGAAGGCACTGAAAGACAATTAAGAAAAAGTCACACTAATGGTAGCCGGCATTCGTTCTTCATCTATGATGAAACTACTTTTGTGTGAATTATAGTTTGTTTTGTAAATACACCAAGACAAGTAAACAGAACCAAAGGAATACAAATACTAAAAAAGTTGACCTGATATTGTTGTCACGGTTTGACAAGAATCTTCCCAGTATATTGTAAGCCACTATTATCTTCAATGCTCATAATTGTTTCTACACATTCGTAAATAAAGGCATTTCCTGCATTCTTGTTTGACTCTGTTTTTGTTGCCACCTGGAAGGTATTGAAGCAAATATTCATATCTCTATAAAGTGATTGTTCTGTCTCCAATTACAAATATTCATGCAAACAAATTATTGTGATTGTTGAAATCTAATATTCAAGAAAATTATCATCTTGGATCTTCGGAACACTTTTAAAGTGTCAAAAGCTTCAAGTAGTAAGTAAAAGACTCGATGTCCGAGGCATGTAAGCTAGGTTTACAGGTAACACCTTGATCCTCAGAGAGATGGTAATTTTGTCATTGCAACTGATGATCGCTAAAGCAACAATTTTATGCAGATGTTCAATACTTCTAATTTAGTGTGCAGGCACCTCTTTGAAGCCGAAAAATGTTGCACAACATGCACTTCTGTTGCCCCCTCAAATCAATTAACTGATAAAAAAATTGTTGAATTACCTTTCGGAAATGTTCAAGTGCATCGTCACTTATATTACATAGATCTGCACAAAGCTGAATTCCAGTTAAGAGAACTCCATGATGCTTTTCCTTAAGGCAGCAGTCGGATGTATAAAATTTTCAGCCAGGTCCGGAACTTTCTTTATGATCCTTATAGCGCATAGAGCTGCCTACATGACAAAAACTTCTGTGAATGCAAATAGCTGAAGAGTACAATTGTGGTTAGCGAACATTAGTGTTGCAACCTGAGTACGACATATACAAAACTTCTACGTATAAAAGTAAAACACAGAGAAATCCAACCATCGTACCTTTATTTGTTTCTGACCGAGAAAAGTACCTTCTTAGTCTTTAAACTACTTTTAGTCGGTGAACATTTTTTTTTACTTAAGAATCCCTAACCTAACGTTATAAGGATGATGTAGTTCTTCTATTCCTATTAGACGACAGTTAGTGTTGCCGTTAAACGAGGCTGAGGTGTCAACATGTTATCAGTAATTGCATATGTGGCACTGACTAGGCAATTAAAATGATGATGTGTAAGTTTCAATTAAGCAAAGAGAGGAAAATGTAAATTAAAAATGAATTCAACTTCTACTCCCACCATCTTCCCACCACTACAACCACTATAGCCACCGCTGCCGCCGCCACCATCAGTCTATCACCATTACTCTCCACCATCACTTGCACTAGACGTGGCCATTTTTTTAACCGGACCGGCAATCCGGGCGGTTCAAAACCGGTCAAAACCGGTCAAAACCGGTTAACCGGAACCGGAGTTAACAAGGTTCGGTTTCGGTTCAAGAAAATAGCAAACCGGTAAACCGCCGGTTTAACCGGCCAATTAAAACCGACGGTTAACCGCCGGTTTAACCGGCCAATTCAATTTAAATTATTAACGGTCATATGACCGTTGCTGGGGCTGGGCGGCGACAGACACGCGTGGAGTGGAAGTGGACTGGGCCCCAAGGCCCAACGGCTACTTTGTTCCTCCCTTTCCCAGCGCCTTGCATGCAGTCTGTCCCCCCCCCCCCTTTCTACTAACGGTCCTAACGGATCTAACCCAAAAAAAAAAAAAACATTTTTCCTAATTAAAACTAACTATAAATATCACCTCCCTCCTCCCATTTGATTTCCACATTGTTTCTCTCTACTCTTTCTCATCTACTCTCATATATTCACAAATACTTTCACTCTCATCCAATTTCCAGTTAAATATTAATCCATTTTCAGTTAGTTTTTGACGTAGCGGAAGTCTTGATAAAGATTAATCACAAAATTTCGCTCGAGAAATTCAGCGATCAACCGTCAATGTAAATACTCAATTTTTATTAATCAACAACTTCAATTCGGAATTACAATTAACCCTAATTATATAGTGACTCTAGGACTTGAAAAACAAGTCAAAACTTTCCAAAATAACCCTAGTCTATATAGTAACCTAATCAATCAATAAAACCTTAAAATAAAGTCCTAATATACTTCTAATACCAAAAATATAACCTATTTAAAATAAATTCCGAAAATAATAAAATAATAACAAATAAAAATAGTTAAAATCAAATCCTAACTTGTCATAATAATTTCCCTTCATCATTCTCCCCTGCTTGAAGAAAATTCGTCCTCGAATTTTAAGTTTTGCTTGAATTGAAGCACTTGAAACTATTTGACGGACTTTAAATTTAGTACCACTCGCCATGATATCCATCCAGTCCGTCCATCCATTCATGAGAAAGTTCTCAATAATCATCTTTTTGAAGAACCAAGAATCTGAAACATTAGAACTATCAACATTGAAAGGATCTTCGTAAGGATGACCAATGTCAAACTTCCACATCAATTTACTTGTGAAGATTCAACACCAACCATTGGTACACCCATATGATGAGATGTTGGTAATTGATAGATTTCACAATTACATTCATCATAAATAGGTGGTTTTGACCAATCGATGAAAAGTTTGGCAGTCACCGATTCGACGAAAGGCCACGAAATATCACCACCATCAGAATCCACCTCCCAGTCTCGCTGTCCGTCGCTGCCACCAGGTCTAGGCTGATTCCTCCGAGTTTGTTGATTGAACAAGTCGGTCATCCAGACCGTTAACTGTTCCATCAACAACTCCATACGTTGATCTACGATGGATCCGATGCGTTCCTCCAGAACCGCTTCATCTCGCTCGTAGATCGCTTCCACAGTTTGTCTCTTCTGCCCCCGAACCATTCTTCCTCAATCGAACGAAAGGCTCTGATACCAACTGACGTAGTGGAAGACTTGATAAAGATTAATCACAGAATTTCGCTCGAGAAATTCAGCGATCAACCGTCAATGTAAATACTCAATTTTTATTAATCAACAACTTCAATTCGGAATTACAATTAACCCTAATTATATAGTGACTCTAGGACTTGAAAAACAAGTCAAAAACTTCCCAAAATAACCCTAGTCTATATAGTAACCTAATCAATCAATAAAACCTTAAAATAAAGTCCTAATATACTTCTAATACAAAAAATATTACCTATTTAAAATAAATTCCGAAAATAATAAAATAATAATAAATAAAAATAGTTAAAATCAAATCCTAACTTGTCATAATAATTTCCCTTCATTAGTTTTCTAACGAAATTAGTACTTTTCTTCATTTTCATCCATTTTTAAGCCCCGTTTCGTTTCCAAACTTCATTTTATCTTACACAAATGGCTGAAAATCAAAGAAGAAGTAATTTAGGCAAGTCCGTTGTTGGTTCTTCCTCCCCCAACGATGATTTTGATCATCAAAATCCAAATATTCAACAAAATGAGGAAGAAGAACAAGTTGAAATTAAAAGTGGTAGTACTAGGAGGGGTAGGGGCAGCCGAGCTACTAGGGGAGGTGGTCGGGGACAACGACAACCTCCTACGGAAAGAGCGCCGCAATTCGATACCTTCGCCATCCATTTCACCAAAAGAAAAATTAATTTCGATGATGATTATAATTTTTGAGCATGTTACAACTATTGTAATGCGTCTTACGCATTCAAAAGAGGCGGAGGGCATGGGACGCTCAACGGGCATACGGCGGCAAAACATTCAGAGAAACTTGGCATTTCCACTACGCAAACTCAATTACAATTTCAACAACGTAGTTCGGATTCGGGTGCACAAGGTTCGTCTTCCCCTTCTTCCGTCCTTTTTAAATTTGACAAGTGGGTTTATAGGGATGAGCTAGCCAAATTTATTTGCGTTAAAGGCCTTCCTTTTAATTTTGCGGATTGTGATTTTTATGAAAATTTTGCTCGCCTTTCTTTAAACCCCGCCACCACTAGAGTACCATGTACGAATCTCGTACGTGATATTACTAGAGTGGTTCAAAGATATAAAAAAGATTTAATTGGTGTTTTATCAAAATTAGAAAATAAAGTTTCAATTTGTGCCGATGGTAGGAGTGATCATTGGCAAAGAAATACTTATTTGGGCGTTACTTGCCATTGGATAGATAATTCATGGAAAATCCAAAAAAAGATTAATTGCTTACAAAGATTTTGAGCCACCGCAATCCGCGGAAATATTTGTGCGAAATTGCTTGAGATTTTTCTTGAATATGGTATTTTGAAAAAAATATTTACTATTTCTTTTGACAACGCAAGTGCTAATACGGCTAGTTTGCCCGATTTAATTACCGTTTGTCAACCCTCACTTGGGGGTAAGTTTTTTCATATTAGATGCTTATGTCATATAATTAATTTATGTGTTAGAGATGGTTTAGATGCATTAGAAACTTATGTTAAGCCAATTAGACGGGCTCTTCAATTTATTTCTAAAAAAAATTCTAATACAAAAAATGGATAAAGTTTTTAAGAAGTAAAAGTGTGCCGGACAAATATTTTACTTACGATGTTCCAACTAGATGAAATTCCACCTACAAAATGTTAACCGATGATTTTGCTTATAAAGATCTCCTAATGCAATTTTTTATGTTAATTGGCTATCATGAACCTCTATTTGCTTATCATTGAAATGCATGCATTAATTTATGTGAATTGTTAAAAAAATTTAATACCGCAACTTTGGCTTTTTCGGGAGTTTATTATCCAACTTCCGTTTTGGTGCTAGAGCATTGTGTTGCAATTGTTACTATTTTTGACAATTTAAAAGAATGCCATATTTTAAAAGAATGCATTTTTAACATGAGAGAAAAATGGCTTAAATATTTTGACAAAATTCCATCTCTCTTCTTGGTTGCAAAATTATTAGATTCCCGAGTTAAATTAGATGATTTAGAGTGCATTATAGATTATTATTATATGAAGTTATTTTCCGATGGTGACGGTGGTAATCAACCTTCATCAATTATTGTTCAAGACACAAAAAATGATTTGATTAACCTTTTTAATGAGTATAATGCCTTATATGAAAACACTTCTCAAAACCAACAACATGAAGATGATTCCTCTACTTCTCAACCAAGTTTTACTAGTGGGGATCCATATAGTTTTTTTGCAAATTTGTATAGTAAAAAATATGATCCTTCTCGAGGTTCATCTTCATCATCATCAAACCTTTCCGTGGAGTTAGAAACTTATTTCACTACAAACTTTGAATTAAACCAAGATCCAAATTCAAATGAATTTGATGTTTTACAATGGTGATCAAGAAGGAAAGACATTTATCCTATACTTTTCATAGTTGCTAAAGAAGTATTTGCCTCTCCTGCTTCAACGGTGGCGGTTGAATCGGCATTTAGCGTTGGTGGAAATATTTTGGATGAAAGACATTCTCAACTAACAAGTGAAAATTTGGAACATCAACTTTTACTTGGCGATTGGGTTAGAGCGGAAAAAAGGCAACAAGACTTGCCTTATGATGAGGATCTATTGGATCCAAGATATCAATACGATGTCGAGAACTCCACGGAAATTAGTGATAAATGAATGATGTTTTAGATTAATTTTTATTTTAATTAGATTAGTTTAGACTTTAGATTAGATTTATTTTTATTTAATTGTAATAGTTAGGTTGAGGTAAAGGCTCCTAAATGTCACTCCTTATTTATAAAAGGGTAAGGTTGGTTGTCCCCCTCTTTGTAATTTTATTTTAATTAATAAAATTTAAGGGTACCGTCCTTTTTTCTTTTATATACTTTCGTTTCTTTTAAAAAAGTTAAGTTTTATTTTTTTCAAAATTCATAACTTTTTTTATATAACTTTTTGCAAAAATTGTATGTAGTAAACAAAAGTCTAAAATAGCCTTACTTATTGTGATGATGTGCCATTCGCGGGAAAATTCGATTTTTGCGTTTCTTTGAAAACCAAATAAAACCGGAAAACGGAGTCGCCACGCCATTTTTGTTTTAAGGGCCAAAACTTTGAAAAATGCCCGAGATTAGAGATTTGGGTTCGGAGGTCATGTTACACGCCGGGAAGGACGTTAGTGTGCACCCGGAATGCCTCGTAAAACGAGTCTTCCAAGCTGAAAATCATTTGTGTGTGTGTGTGTATGTGTTTTTTGGCCAAAATAAGTTGAAACTCAGAAAAGTAAAAATTGGGAATTCTTTATTAGACTTTGGTCAGATCCCATGATTTTTGGTGTGATTTTGGGTAGAGTTTTGGTGCTCAAAAGATTTTTGGAAGTTGAAGAGCACTTCTGCCAGAATGAAAAAGGCAGTGGACACTTGATTTTGAAATGGATTTAAGGACTTAAAAACTTCATAATCTGAGAAAACTCAGAGAATGAAAGTTGTTCCAAACACCTCAAATAAGATTTCTGTGAAAGAATTTTTCATTTTGGAGAAGATTTGAGGACTCAAAACCTTCTGAAAATCTCAGATATGAGATCTGGACTCCCAGAGACTGGTGATCTGACCTTCAAAAGAAAATTTGAAAAAGAGAGTTTTACTCACGACAAAAATAAAATAAAAATATGTATGGATATATCTGGATGTTGGCTACAAAAAGTGTTTTGTAGTCAACACCAAATTCCAAGTTTATCTGTGTCCAAAAATTTAGACCATGGACTGGGGCCTTAGAAAATTGCTACTGGACAGCAACTTCTCAAGAAAGAAAATGTGGTTTTAAAGGGGGTTTGGCATCCATGCTTGTCCCCATTTCCCTAGGTTTTGATTAGTGATCACTTGACATTTTAGTGGTGAATCAACTATATCAAACCATCCTTGGGGTACATTAGGACTAAGCATTTCATTTGCTTGGGAAGGGGAATTTTATCCTTTGAAAATGAGATTTGATGTATGAAAATGATTTTTTAGGGTTTGGAAAATGTGTTTTCATTGGAAAAAAGTAAGAACACTTTGAAAATAATGTTGATCCTTGTAGAAGATCATCCATGGATATGAACTTCCATGGTGATCTTCTTGAATCTAAGACAAGAAGATGAATGAACTACATTTTGTAGCTTGAAAATGCATGCATGGATGAGAGATTTAGAGTAAGAAGAGGGAGGTTATACCTATCTTCTTTGTGTTTTGGAGCTTTGGCTTTGAATGTAAGAGTGTTTGAGGCTTTGAATATGATAGTGAGTGAGTGAGATTTGGGAAGATAATCAAGAGAAAAGAGTGACAATTCAAGGGAATTCTCACTATTTTCTCAAGTATTTTCGCCAAGGTGCAACTGTGAATTGTGTTCTTCTCTTTTATTTTTGAGACTGGAGGGCTCAATTTATAGCCCTCTGAAAAATGCAAATATGTCCGCGCGGATGGGATCATCAGCGTGCACTGTTCATTAAATACTACTTCAGGCTTTGGACACAAGGAATATTTTTCAAAAAAAAATCAAATTAACAGCCAGTTTTTGTTCCAGCCATTTCTATTTTTGGTTTTTCTTATTTCTTTTGCTTTTTTGATTCCTTTCCTTGGTTTATCCTTAAATAACAATGCCCACTTTGCCCTTGCTTTGTTAGAAATGTTAGGAATGTTAGAAATTGTTAGAAATGTTATAACTTTCGTTAATTTTCTAACGAAAATATTAACAAGCTCAAATTGGAGCACTTACAGTAGCCCCTCGGCGACGGCGCTTTCGAAGGAAGCGGGGTCGTCGATAAGAGTAAGGCTCCATATTTGGCAGGATGATCGAGAGATCGAGTGGCTGAACCTATTTAATAGGCTACCTACGTATCCTTAAGAGGAATCAAGCCGGCCGTAGTTCGGGTCTTTGACCCTGGAGATGATGGCGTTTTAGGTGCCTCGAACCTGATGAGCGAGTTCTGCAGTCGGTTGCTGGAGAGAAACTCTGCTGGGGACAAGAGATGACCATTTTGGTCGGATGGATGAAATTGTATATCCGCTCTGCTGGGGATAGGAATGACCATTTTCGGTCGGATGGCTATCCGCTCTGCTGGGGATAGGAATGACCATTTTAGGTTTGATGGTTATCCGCTCTGCTGGGGATAGGAATGACCATTTTAGGTTTGATGGCTATCCGCTCTGCTGGGGATAGGAATGACCATTTTAGGTTTGATGGCTATCCGCTCTGCTGGGGATAGGAATGACCATTTTCGGTCGGATGGCTGAACCTAATGATAGGCTACCTACGTATCCTTAAGAGGAATCAAGCCAATCGTAGTTCGGGTCTTTGACCCTGGAGGTGATGGCGTTTTAGGTGCCTCGAACCTTGATGATGGCGTTTTAGGTGCCTCGGACCTTGATGATGATGGCGTTTTAGGTGCTTTGGACCTTGATGATGATGGCGTTTTAGGTGCCTCGGACCTTTGGAGATGATGGCGTTTTAGGTGCCTCGGACCTTGATAATGATGGCGTTTTAGGTGCCTCGGACCTGGATGGTGATGGCGTTTTAGGTGCCTCGGACCTGGATGATGATGGCTTTTTAGGTGTCTCGAACCTTAATGATGATGGCGTTTTAGGTGCATCGGACCTTAATTTGAAATGGCCTTTTGGTGGACTTCGTCTGCTGCCGAAGGAGAGGGTGACCGTTTTGGTCGAGGGGCTGGACCTAAATATAGGCTACCTACGTATCCCTAGTAGGAATCAAGCCCTTTCATAGTTCGAGATTTACTCGAGATTCCGTTGGCTTTTGGGATTCCGTTAACTTTGCTGGGGATTTTGTTAGCCTTTGCTGGGGGAAATCAGACGTATTCGTCGGGGAAATCGGTCTTACGTTTTACTGCCGGGGAATAATTTTGATGAAAGATACGGGATCTCGTTATCTTTCTCGGGGAGATCGGTCTTACGTTTGACCGCCGTTGAATGATTTTGATGAAAGATACGGAATTCCATTATCTTTCTCGGGGAAATCGGTCTTACGTTTGACTGCCGGGGAATAATTTTGATGAAAGATACGGGATCTCGTTATCTTTCTCGGGGAGATCGGTCTTACGTTTGACTGCCGTTGAATGATTTTGATGAAAGATACGGGATCTCGTTATCTTTCTCGGTGAAATCGGGCTTACATTTGACTGCCGTGGAATGATTTTGATGAAAGATACGGGATCCCGTTATCTTTCTCAGGGAGATCGGACTTACGTTTTACTGCCGTGATTGATTCTCTTGAAAGGGGGTTGACTTTGGTTAACTTTGGTTAACTCTGTTAAGTTGAGGACTGAACTGCAGAGTCCTGAAATTTTAAAGGGCAAAAGGGTCTTTTTGACCCTTACAGACCTATCCGCGCGGAGGGGGTTGAGAATCAGATTGGTCTTAATGAGGGCCAACGCCCTTCCTCTTCCCCAGTCCATTTTTTGAATTTTACGAGAGGAAAGAGAGAGAAAGTCGCAAATCCGCCATTTTTGGCCATTAAGCTCCAAAATTCTTCCATTTTTCTTCGATTTTCAAGCAATGGAACACGGGGAAGGTGCTTTTCAAGGCCAAGGACGTGGCCCGGTAGCGGAGAGACGATCGGAGCTCGTCCGAATGAGGAGGCATTACACACTTTCGCAATCGATTGCGGAGGAGCATTACCCCGATGCGTGGCAACATTGGGCTTCTGATCCGAGTCTCTGAACGGTATACTTCGAATCTTTTCATTCCCTTTGTCGATTTTTGCTTGAAATTGATTTTTGGGTGATTTTTCTTTCTTTTTTTTTTCGAAAATTATGAGGAAAATAAAAAAATTTGTTCTTGGCTTTGAATCTTGATTTTGATGCTTTGCATGTTGTAATGAGTATATGGGTAACTCAAAATGTGCATTTTGCTTGGAAAAAGAATTGGCATTTTCGCCATTTTTTTTTTTGAAATATGAGACTATGATGAAAGATTTCCCGGAATTGGGACGGACTTTTTTTGTTGCAATGTAGGATTCTTGCAATGTTGATATGATGATTTTTTTTTTTGCAATGAGACGATGATTCCATGAATGACATGTATGCATGTTATTTTATGAAAATGGGACGGAGTTTTTGCTTCCGTTGACTCCTTGTGTGAATGTATGAATGTAGGATCTTTTTTTTTTTTTTTGAAATGACGGATGATATGCATGTTATGAATGCATTTTTTTTTTGAGAGTGTGATTTTCTATGAAAAGTGGGACGGATTTTTCGTTCCCCTTTGATTGAATGAATGACTTAAAAGATTGTTTATGTATGCTATTTCATGAAAGATGGGACGGAGTTTTTGCTTCCGCTGAATGAATGTATGCATGTTTTTTTTTATGAAAAATGGGACGGAGTTTTTGCTTCCGTTGACTCCTTGTATGATTTTTTTTTTATGTATGAATGAATGTTGATTGGGATTTGGTGAAAACTGCTTCTTTTTTTGAGAAAAATGGGGCTGGGTTCATTGCATGCCGTTATGCTGCCGAATTTTCTTCAAAACTTTTGTGATGAATGATGCATGTATATGCTTTCTTTTTTTTTGTGCAAATGCAAATGCAAATTTTTTTTTTGACATTTTCTTTTTTTTTTGTTTTATTGCAGGGTGGAAACAACTACGTGACGGAGCAGTTGAATAAGATGAAGACTCGAGGATCAGTGGAGTCTGTAGTTGATCTGTGGGACCGGCTTCCGAATGCGGGCCGAGGAGCTTTGGTGAGTCCGAGAGAGATTGTCGTTGAGACTGGGCTTTGGGAGTTCATTGAGTGCTTGAGGGGGTTGGTTAAGTTCCCTAAGAGCAAGGGCCTGATGTTCGCTTTGGCGCAGCATTGGTGGGATGCGACCCACACGTTTCACTTCTTCTGGGGCGAGGCTACGGTTACGCCTTCAGATTACGCTGCGATCACGGGTCTGTCCTTTAATGGATGCAGCATCGAGTGGCGGGACGGCTACAGCGACGCGGACCTGCAGGCTCTTCTGGGCTTCACCCCTATTCCCAAAAAGGGGATGGGGATGGAGTACGCCGTGGTTTATGGGAAGATTGTGGAGACCATCGCGAGCTACGAGGCTGGGGATGAGAGGATAGGCGCTGAGCAGATCGCTAGGGCCTTTTTATGGTTTGCTTTTTCGAGCACTCTTTTTGGACACGCCGAGGGGACGACGGTGTTTGCTTTGCTGAGGAGTTTGGAGGATGTGGAGATGGCTGGAGATGTCTCTTGGGGAGAGGCCGGGCTGGCAGAGCTTTACTTTGCTCTAGATCGGTATAGCCGGAAGGCTGTGAGCTCTTTCTACTGCTTCGAGTTTGCTCTGGAGGTATAAGCTTTCTTTTTTTTTTTTTTTTGCTTTCCATTTTTTTCTTGAGCACACACTTTTCTTTTGTACTGGATTTATTTGATCTTTACCTTTCGCAGGTATGGGCGTTGGAGTTTTTTCACGGCACGATGTGGCGACAGCCGGCGGAGTACGTCGGGGCGTATCCGGCCATGCGCTCCTGGTCCAAGCATGCCCGAGAGAAGATAAGCTCCAGGGGGCGTACGACTCTCAGATATGGAGACTGCCTGCCTTTGACAGGGGCTGAGACGGATGAGGGGATGATATTCTATCCCTGGGATCGTTTCGAGGTGGCGCAGCTGAAGGGCGCTGAGATATGGACTGTGCAGCGGAGGATTTTGAGAGGTCTGACTTGCGATGTCTATTATCTGGATAGAGAGGGGTTAGGGGTCCCGCGGTACCCTCGGACGGACTTTTCATATGTCCAGGATGGGGTCCGATTGAGGGTGCAGATCCCTCAGCCTGAGCGGCTTCCACGAGCTTTCCGGCCTCGTCCGGGTATGAAGGTATGGATTCTCCTTCCACCTTTCTTTCTTTTGCTTTTGTCTTTTCTTTTCTTTCCTGTCATCATTTTTCGCTTCAACTGTTTCTGACGCTTTTGCTTTCGTGCAGTTTTCGGAGGTGGTCGTTGAGAAGCTGACGAAACAAGTGATCGGGGCTAAGAGATTTATCAGGAGGATGGTTGCTTGTGGGGCTCCTCAGGCTAGAGCGAGGCGACCACGGCCGGCGCCTGTCAGGCGGGAGGCTTCCCCTATTCCTTCAGTGACTTCTTCTGAGACTCCTCTTTCTCCTCTCCTTGATCCTCGTGCGGTACTACCTTCGGACCACGTCATTCTCGGAGATCCTTACGGGCAGGGGCACGTCTGGCAGCATGGCGGATCTTCTTCGCACGTCCAGGAGTCCGACGCCTTCACCTTCGGATATGATTTCTTCGCAGATCTTGGCTTGCCCTATCAGAGCGTGCCGGTTGGTCCTGATGAGCCTTCTTCCGGGGACGAGGATGATGATTCTGAGCCTGAGATTTTCAGGGCTCCTGATGAGGCGGGCCCGAGCCGCAAGAGGGATCGGGGGCAGACGTCGGCCACTGGGGACTCCGATTGATCGATTTCTGAGATTTGAGATTTGTACAGATACAGCTTATTTTTTATGCACATTTTTTTTGCTTCTTTTTTTTTCTCTGTTTTTTTTTGGGATGTAATAATTTAGGATTATTGTTACCTATTTTTTTTTTGATTTATGATTTTTTTTTTTGCACACTCCCTTTATTTTTGGAATGTAATAATTTAGGATTTTATTTTATGAATGCAATGCAGTATGAATGCAATGTTGCATGAGCCTTGGTTTTTTGGTAAGGGTGTAGATGTTTGGTGCATGGACTGGCTTGGACAGGCTTTGGCTGGGACAAAATATTCCTTTGGTACAGCAGTTTGGACTGTTGCAAAGATTTTTTTTGTAACAAACTCATTCGCGCGGATGAGACAGGCTTCTGACACTGTCTTTTAATTTTGCTTCAGATCTGGTTTTCCCTCATTTCAAATTCAAACACCTTCTTCAACTGCCCATTCAAACAGCCATTTTAGGGGAGAAGGAGAGAAAAACCATGGAGATAATTGTGAGCATGAGAAATCCACCCAAATTATCCCAAAATTCTCAAATGCAATTCTTCACCAAGTTTAAAGAGTGGTCTCGGGAGATTATGCATGAGAGGAGGTCATTCTTTGAAGAAAGGTACAAGGTGAAGTGTTTATGGTCCCTCAAAGAATTGGTTCCGGACTACGACCTCTTGAGAGCTTCTTCATCATTTTGGGATACCAGAAGGCATGTTTTTTGCTTTTCTTACAACGAGGTGGTCCCGACCGTCGAAGAATTTCGGGCCTTGCTTGGTGGTCCGGAGGTAGAGGAGATAGCGGTTCCTTTGCCTGGAGGGGCCTCTTTTGTTGATAGATTGTGCAACCTCCTTCATCTTTCCCCGGAGGAAGCACAAGGTATGATCTGTGGTCCCGATCATTTTGATATTTCCGGTCTCCCTGATAGATTTAGGGGCTTAGGCTTGCTTGACGATGCTTATTGGGATGCCTTTGCACTTTGAATGTTCGGGACCTTGTTCATGGTCTATTCTTTCGGGATCTGTCATCGGTCCCTGCTGGATGTAGTCGTTCATTGTCGCTTGGGCAGAGACGTTGTACCTTTGATCCTGGGGGAGACTTTTCATGCTCTCGATAGGCTGGAGACGGTATATGCACGGGGGCAGCCCGTTCCTCTTGACTCTGTGGCTGATGGAGCGCTTGGGGATTCTTCGGGAAACTCCTGATATGATCAAGCCTTGGACATTCGCCAGGAGAGGGGTTGCTGTAGATTTTGATGACCAGGGCTCATGGGAGCGTTGGATGGCTGGTCGCCGGACAGAAGATATCAGATGGTCAGTGCCTTGTTGGCGGGTGGAGACTCGCAGAGTGCTTCAGGACGGGTCTCATGTGGTCATGCTTCCGGGGCTTTCTCAGTCCAGCTTCTATATTCCGTCCTTGGTTCTGAGACAGTTCGGTTTAGAGCAGGTTCCTTTGGAGGACTTTGATGATATAGCCACCAGGGTGGTGGCTTCCGCTTCTATGGATGATCCTTCGGTGTTTCCATTTCTGTCCCGAGCATGGAGGTATGACGTTTTTCCTTCTCGGGTTATCCTCAGGCGTCCGAGACCTGTGTTCTTGACCACTTGGTACCTGGATTGGTACGAGAGGCATTTTGGAGAGACTCAGATGGCTATTTTGAGACGGCGTGAGGCCATTGTAGGTGCGGAGGACCTGACAGTTTCCGAGAGGAGGAGGGCCGAGGCGAGGGCCAACCCTAATGACAGGAGCGGAGACGCTGTGACCGACTATGAGGCCTATGTCAAGAGGCAGGAGAGGAGGACTCCTATGCTATCAGCCCGGCTACAGGAGATGAGAGATGACGCTAGGGCTACCAAGGCCCTGACAGAGGCTGGTTTGATAGATCCCGTTCCTATACCAGAGCTTGGTAGGAGGAAGACCGACATTTTTCCTGTTCAGAGGAAGAAGACTCGAAGGGGGAAGAGGAGGGGAGAGGCCAGTTTGAGTGGCATGGAGTGACTCTGAGGTTTCCGAGCATCCCTTTCTTGTCATGGCAGACACATTAGTTTGATTATGTATCTTAGTTTCTTTTAGCAGGTTGCCAGTTGTAGGAATGAATCGGGCTTAGACTTATCAAAAAGTTTTTAACTTGTAATGAATATTTGAATTGCTTTATAGTTTTTCGAGACGCTTTCATGGTCTGATCAGTTGTATTGATGTCAGAGTATGACTTTTATTTGTGCTTTAGACCGAACCGTTTCCGGCTGCCTACGTTCCCCTCATTTTGAGGAGCTCAGGTCTTCGTAGTTCAACCTGGTCGATTTTGTTGTTTTTTTTGTTTTTTGTTTTTTGTTTTTTTGTTTTTTTTTTGGTGCAACCCTGTTTTTTACCTAGGCCGCCTTTTTCAGGTTTTCAACCTAGTTGGGTATTACTCTTTTGGCACTCTTTTTCTTCTTCTTTTTTTTTGACTTCTTCTTTTTTTTTGTTTTACGCGTAGTATCTGCGCAGCTTGTCACCATTCACTGGGTGTACAAAGGGATTTTCGTCGAGGTTTGCAAGTTGCATGGCTCCTCCGGAGAAGATCTTTTGGACGACGTACGGCCCGACCTGTGAGGACCCCGACCCGGAACCTACACGTGTCCCGAGTTGGTGCGTCCCCAAACTAACCCAAAAACACTAAACTTTTAAAACTTTACTTTGACTTTCAAACATGAACATGAATAACATAACATTTCAAAAGAACTCCACTCTACTCCACATCGGAGGAGGAGATAACAAACTTTGAAAATAGTTAACTGTTTAGTTACAAAAGATTTAAGGTTATGACGTAGAGTTTAAGGTTTATAATTACAAACTCCAAGAATGGAATTACCAAAATACAATTTATACGTCACCCTAAACATACCCTGACAATACCCCAAAAGATTACTCCAAACTCCTCTCCGTCCTTACTTGGGCGGTCCTCCTGTCTCGGGATCTAAAACAGTAAAGGGAGAGGGGTGAGAATAAATCTCAGCAAGCTATTATGGATGCAGCAATATGCCAAATAAATGCAACATATAACAAGTCACACATAACACATTGGGAAAGCTATAAACACATTCCATTACCTTGGTTTACCTTTTCCCGTCACGAACGATGAGTCGTACAACATTGGGTATAATAATACTCCAATTACGGTGAAAGCCTTAAGCAATACTCACGTCTTATAAGACCCGTTTTTCGGGGAACCAAATAAGACAAGAGCAACTCTGTAAGGCTTTTGGCTCAATACAGACGCTATAACCCCAACCCGTGGCCACAGGAGGGGACGGTCACAGATATAACATAATCCGATCACATTAGGTCACACTTCCATAATTGATCGTATTCTGTTATACCCCCAACGTCAGCTGACTCACACATAATCAAGCACATAATAGATACTTGAATAAAATCCACAAAAAGGGATAACAACATATCAACATGGTAAACTATACTCATGTCCAAACAATATCATAGTGCAACATTTATTCAATACACTATGCAATAGAAACAATGTATATGAACTCAATGTAAGGCAAGGAAGTAGCATAAATCCATCCTACAAGGTCATTATACAATAATACATAGCCTCTTGAAAGGTCTAAGGGGAATCTACCAAGTTGGGATCATAATTGTTTAGTTACTAAACTAGTTTATCTAACGTTTTCCAAGCAACATTTAAGGTACTTCCACTATTCCATTTTAATCACTTAGAACGTCATTGTGAAGCCAAAGTATTCTACTTTAATCTAGGTTAAAAGGATTTCATTATGGTTCGAGTTTGATTAGGTTTGAATAGCTATAAAGTTGAGGTGAGAAAATCTGGCCAGGGGACGACTCGTCCCCCAGGGGCACGACTCGTCCCCAATTTACCCCCACCGAACCTCGGCGTCCCCTTAGGTCACGACTTCCCTTCGTCCAAGGGACGACTCGTCCCTCGGCCCGTAATTTGCACAAACAGCAGTAACAACAACAATGGCTCTAAAATCCCAAGATTCCAACCAAATGCATCCTAAGTTATGAACCTAAAGGGCATTTCCAACTTGGGTAACTTTAATCTACTCCTTTAACTCCATGAAATCAAGTTTTAAACCTAGATCCATTCAACTTCCATAACTCACAATATTTCTACAAACCCAACAAGGTTCTAAATCAACACATTCAACTCCCAATAGGTTTCCCAAGCAAGAAATCACCAACATAAGAACAAGAACCACAAGAAATATTCATGAGCATTCATGAGAAGAGAAGTCATAACAACTTACTTGGATTTTAGAAGGAAATGCTTGCTCTTTCTAGCTAGAAGGTTTCCTCTAGATCATCCCACTTCAAAGGTGCTCTTAGGTTTGATTTTTGATGAAGAGATGTCTTGGAGCAAAGCTTGGGGAAAGGGGCTTCAATGGAGTCTCTCTCTTGCTCTAAGTTGAAGAAGTGTAGTGAATGAGGAGGAAGAGGGGAAGGGGGAAGGGAGTAAGAGAGTTGAGAAGGGTGTGACACTTGGCATGGTAGGTGGAAGGGAGTATTTTTGGCCCCCCATGGGAAATAACCCAAGGCTTCCTCTACCCAAATTAAAATATCTTATCCCATTAATTCATCCTACTCATTTAAATTCCCTACATTATTTAACATTTTCCTATTTTTATTATTTCTCCTAGTTTCTTTATTTAATGTCCAATAAATTCTTATAAGATCCTAAATTTACTTTTCACCCAATTTATCTAAATTTAAGAATTTAAAGGACATAATTGAACACATAAAGCTAGCATGAATATTAAAAGCATATAATTAAATATTAAAAATGAGTGCCTAGGGTTGGGGTCGTCACACTCACTCCCCCTTAAAGAAAATTCGACCCGAATTTTAAAAAGGAAACTTACTTGAATTTTCAAACAACCACGGGTATTTCGCTCTCATCTCCGACTCTAGCTCCCACGTCGCTTCCTCTACGGTGTGGTTCTTCCAAAGGACCTTCACTATAGGGATACTCTTAGACCTCAACTCCTTAGTTTGGAACTCTAGGACTCTCAAGGGTTCCTCGACATAAGACATGTCCGCTTGGACATCATCGGGAGGAGAACTCAAGATGTGGGAAGGATCATGACAATACTTCCTCAACATCGAAACATGGAAAACGTCATGAAGCAAAGAAAAAGACGGAGGCAACGCTAACCGATAAGCCAAATCCCCAATCTTCTCTAGAATTTCAAACGGTCCCACAAACCTCGGAGCCAACTTACCCTTATTACCAAACCTTTTAATCCCCGTCCTCGGAGAAACCTTCAAGAACACAAGGTCACCAACCCGAAATGATAAATCCCGTCTTCTATTGTCGGCGTAGCTTTTCTGTCGACTCTGAGCTGTCTTCAATCTATCCCGAATCACTTTGATCTTCTCCGTAGAATCTCGAACCAAATCCGGGCCCCAAAGTCTCGCTTCACCAACCTCGTCCCAACACATCGGAGATCGACACTTCCTACCATACAAAGCTTCATACGGAGCCATCTCAATACTGGACTGATAACTGTTATTGTAAGCAAACTCCACTAAAGGTAAATGATCCTCCCAAGACAATTGGAAATCCATCACACAAGCTCGTAACATATCCTCAAGTATCTGAATAGTTCTCTCGGACTGACCATCGGTTTGAGGATGAAACGCGGTACTAAAACACAACTTAGAACCCAAAGCTTCATGCAATGCTCTCCAAAATCTAGATGTAAACCTCGGATCTCTGTCGGAAACAATACTAACCGGAACCCCGTGGAGTCTTACAATCTCCTTCAAATACAACTGGGCTAACTTCTCCAACGAAAACTTAGTTGACACCGGAAGAAAATGAGCCGACTTTGTCAACCGATCCACAATAACCCATATAGCATCCATCTTCTTCACGGTGAGAGGCAAACCCGAAACAAAATCCATCGAAATTCCTTCCCATTTCCATTCCGGAATATCCAATGGTTGAAGTAGTCCCGCCGGTCTTTGATGTTCTGCCTTAATCTGTTGACAAGTCAAACACTTAGATACATAATCCGCTATTTCTCTTTTCATTCCATTCCACCAATATCCACGCTTCAAGTCTTGATACATTTTGGTACTCCCCGGATGAATCGCAAACTTGGACTTATGGCCATCCTCTAAAACACGCTTCTTGATTTCCGGCGATGACGGAACGCAAATTCTCCCTTGGAAAGTTAAAATCCCATCTCGATTCAAAGCAAAATCCCCGGCTTTCCCATCTTGCACTTGATCACAAATTTTCTTCAATTCCGGATCTTCTTGTTGAGCTTCCTTCAAATCACCATACAATGTCGGAACGGCTCGAACATTCGCAATAATTACTTCACTCTTCAATTCCCGAGAACTCAAAGCTGTCAAATACGCCTTTCGGCTAATCGCATCGGCCACCACATTGGCCTTCCCCGGATGATAAGAAATTACACAATCGAAATCTTTCAAAAACTCAAGCCATCTCCTTTGTCGGTTGTTCAACTCCTTTTGGGTGAATAAGTACTTCAAACTCTTATGATCGGTGAAAATCTCAAACTTCGCCCCATAAAGGTAGTGTTTCCACTTATGTAACGCAAACACAATCGCCGCCAATTCCATATCATGAGTAGGGTAATTCTGTTCCGCCGGTGATAACTTCCTAGAGGCATACGCAATAACCTTTCCATTTTGCATCAACACACATCCCAAACCCGCCTTCGAGGCATCACTATAGATCACAAAATTCTCACAACCATCCGGAAGGGTAAGAATAGGAGCCGTTGTCAATCTCTTCTTCAATTCATCAAAGCTTGCTTCACACTTGGAATCCCATACAAACGCTACATCTTTCCGAGTCAACCTAGTCAACGGAGTCGCAATCCGAGAAAACCCTTCAATGAACCTCCGATAATACCCCGCCAAACCAAGAAAACTACGGACCTCGGTCACAGTCGAAGGTTGCTTCCAATTAACCACGGCTTCAATCTTTGCAGGATCCACGGAAATCCCCGAACTCGACACAACATGCCCCAAGAAAGAAATCTGCTCAAGCCAAAACTCGCACTTACTGAACTTAGCATACAACTGCTTCTCACGAAGAACGGACAAGACAATCCTCAAATGATTCTCATGCTCTTCCCGGGACTTAGAATACACAAGAATATCATCAATAAAGACCACCACAAAACTATCGAGATAAGGCTTGAAGACACGATTCATCATATCCATAAACACGGCTGGAGCATTAGTCAACCCAAACGGCATCACCACAAACTCATAATGACCATACCTAGTACGGAAAGCTGTCTTAGCAACATCATCCGGCCTAATCTTCAACTGATGGTATCCGCTTCTCAAATCAAGCTTTGAGTAGATAACGGAACCTTGGAGTTGGTCAAACAAATCGTCTATATGCGGAAGAGGATATTTATTCTTAATGGTGGCTTGGTTCAACAAACGATAGTCAATACACAATCGTAAGGTACCATCCTTCTTCCTAACAAACAAGACCGGTGCTCCCCACGGAGACACACTAGGACGAATAAAACCTCGGTCTAACAACTCTTGCAATTGGACCTTCAACTCTTTTAACTCGGCCGGAGCCATTCTATAGGGTGCTTTAGAGATAGGAGCGGTACCGGGTACTAAGTCAATACAAAACTCTATCTCACGGTCCGGAGGCATAGAGTACTCACTAGAGAACACATCACTAAATTCATTCACAACCGGAACATGAGCTAACTCGGAAGACTTCTTATTGGAATCTACCACATAAGCTAAGTAACCCGTACACCCCTTAGATAGCATCTTTCTAGCTTTTAAGGCAGAAATAACATGTAACCCGAACATAGATTTATCGGCATCAAATATAAATGTAGGCACATCAGGCATAGCAAATGAAACTCGCTTCCTACGACAGTCTACCAAAGCATGGCACTGACTCAACCAATCCATACCAAGGATCACATCAAAATCACGGATTGGTAACTCGACCAAATCCACCGGCAATACATGCCCACATATAGTCACATCACATCCACGATATATCAAAGAAGATTCAAGGCTCTCTCCCATAGGAGTAGAGACCTCTAACACATAAGGCATAGATTCAGGCAAGATATGCAATGAGAATGCAAAATGAGATGCCACAAATGAATGGGAAGACCCGGGATCTATAAGAATGCGGGCCTTAACTCCTGAGACAGGAACTATACCTCTAATAACGGCATTAGGATCGACCTCTCCTCGACCCAAAGCAAACACACGACCTTGGACTTTATCCTTAGGTTTCCCCTCAACATCTCTCTTCACACCACTACCTTGACCCCCGAATCCGGTACCCGTCGCTTGCTTATTCGTCAGAACTTGGGACAATTCCTCCTGAAATGGCCCGGCGATCCACACTCCAAACACTTGCCTTGTTTGCTCCAACATTTGTCTTCGGAATGCCCTATCCTCTTGCAAAACCCACATGTTGTCCCAAACTGACCGGAAGTCGCACGATTTGCCGGAGCCGCCACATGACCTCCTCGATTCGCTCCCGGGGTGAAAGTCCTCGGCTGCACTCTATTCTGTCCCGATCCTTGACCCTGAAATCTGTTCCTGTTTCCTCCTTCATTCTTACCACGATGCTCCTCTATGTCGTTCTCAATCCGGTACGCCATATTCACTGCTGCTTGAAAATTGGCGAAGTTATGCGTCAACAACTGCTTCCGAAACTCAACTCTTAAACCTTTCACAAACCGGTAAACTCGCCTCTCTTCATCCGGCACCAAATGAGGACAATATCGGGCCAATTACGTGAACTTCGCCGAATCTTTGCGCTCTTGTCATGGTCCCTTGCTCCAGTTTCAGAAACTCGCCTTCCTTCTTGTCTCTAGTAACCATCGGCACAAAGTGATCTCGAAACTTGAGCGTGAAGTTCTCCCACGTCTGCGGTGTCAAATCTCGGTCCCAACCATCCTTTACCACTTGCCACCAATGCTCCGCTGGTCCTTCCAATTTGAAAACGGCGCATCTCACCTTCTCCGCATCCGTACTCTCCATAGCTGCGAAAATCTTGTTCATAGCCTCAAGCCACCTCTCAGCCTTCACCGGATCCGGATCTCCGTTGAAGCTAGGAGGAGACATCTTCACGAACTTCTCCAAACCATGTTGCCCTTGTCTGCCTAGATTCTGATTCAAATTCTGATTCTGAGTTGCCATATGCTGAAGGAACCCTCGGAACATGTCCATCATCTCGGCGTTCGGATTACCAACACCACCCAAACCCAGATTCGGATCACCTTCATTTCCCGCCATTACAACAAACTCCTGCATTAAACACTCGACGTCAGTTACCACACACTCTCACTCAGCTAGACTCTACCCAAGAATTCTAACCGAGCTCTGATACCAACTGTGAGGACCCCGACCCGGAACCTACACGTGTCCCGAGTTGGTGCGTCCCCAAACTAACCCAAAAACACTAAACTTTTAAAACTTTACTTTGACTTTCAAACATGAACATGAATAACATAACATTTCAAAAGAACTCCACTCTACTCCACATCGGAGGAGGAGATAACTAACTTTGAAAATAGTTAACTGTTTAGTTACAAAAGATTTAAGGTTATGACGTAGAGTTTAAGGTTTATAATTACAAACTCCAAGAATGGAATTACCAAAATACAATTTATACGTCACCCTAAACATACCCTGACAATACCCCAAAAGATTACTCCAAACTCCTCTCCGTCCTTACTTGGGCGGTCCTCCTGTCTCGGGATCTAAAACAGTAAGGGAGAGGGGTGAGAATAAATCTCAGCAAGCTATTATGGATGCGTGCAATATGCCAAATAAATGCAACATATAACAAGTCATACATAATACATTGGGAAAGCTATAAACACATTCCATTACCTTGGTTTACCTTTTCCCGTCTGAACAGTAGTCGTACAACATTGGGTATAATAATACTCCAATTACAGTGAGCTGCTTAAGCAATACTCACGTCTTATAAGACCCGTTTTTCAGGGAACCAAATAAGACAGTAGCAACTCTGTAAGGCTTTTGGCTCAATACAGACGCTATAACCCCAACCCGTGGCCACAGGAGGGGACGGTCACAGATATAACATAATCCGATCACATTAGGTCACACTTCCATAATTGATCGTGATTCTCGTTATACCCCCAACGTCGGTGACTCACACATAATCAAGCACATAATAGATACTTGAATAAAATCCACAAAAAGGGATAACAACATATCAACATGGTAAACTATACTCATGTCCAAACAATATCATAGTGCAACATTTATTCAATACACTATGCAATAGAAACAATGTATATGAACTCAATGTAAGGCAAGGAAGTAGCATAAATCCATCCTACAAGGTCATTATACAATAATACATAGCCTCTTGAAAGGTCTAAGGGGAATCTACCAAGTTGGGATCATAATTGTTTAGTTACTAAACTAGTTTATCTAACGTTTTCCAAGCAACATTTAAGGTACTTCCACTATTCCATTTTAATCACTTAGAACGTCATTGTGAAGCCAAAGTATTCTACTTTAATCTAGGTTAAAAGGATTTCATTATGGTTCGAGTTTGATTAGGTTTGAATAGCTATAAAGTTGAGGTGAGAAAATCTGGCCAGGGGACGACTCGTCCCCCAGGGCACGACTCGTCCCCAATTTACCCCCCACTGAACCTGGCATCCCCCCTTAGGTCACGACTTCCCTTCGTCCAAGGGACGACTCGTCCCTCGGCCCAGAATTTGCACAAACAGCAGTAACAACAACAATGGCTCTAAAATCCCAAGATTCCAACCAAATGCATCCTAAGTTATGAACCTAAAGGGCATTTCCAACTTGGGTAACTTTAATCTACTCCTTTAACTCCATGAAATCAAGTTTTAAACCTAGATCCATTCAACTTCCATAACTCACAATATTTCTACAAACCCAACAAGGTTCTAAATCAACACATTCAACTCCCAATAGGTTTCCCAAGCAAGAAATCACCAACATAAGAACAAGAACCACAAGAAATATTCATGAGCATTCATGAGAATAGAAGTCATAACAACTTACTTGGATTTTAGAAGGAAATGCTTGATCTTTCTAGCTAGAAGGTTTCCTCTAGATCACCCAACTTCAAAGGTGCTCTTAGGTTTGATTTTCGATGAAGAGATGTCTTGGAGCAAAGCTTGGGGGAAGGGGCTTCAATGGAGTCTCTCTCTTGCTCTAGGTTGAAGAAGTGTAGTGAATGAGGAGGAAGAGGGGAAGGGGGAAGGGAGTAAGAGAGTTGAGAAGGGTGTGACACTTGGCATGGTAGGTGGAAGGGAGTATTTTTGGCCCCCCATGGGAAATAACCCAAGGCTTCCTCTACCCAAATTAAAATATCTTATCCCATTAATTCATCCTACTCATTTAAATTCCCTACATTATTTAACATTTTCCTATTTTTATTATTTCTCCTAGTTTCTTTATTTAATGTCCAATAAATTCTTATAAGATCCTAAATTTACTTTTCACCCAATTTATCTAAATTTAAGAATTTAAAGGACATAATTGAACACATAAAGCTAGCATGAATATTAAAAGCATATAATTAAATATTAAAAATGAGTGCCTAGGGTTGGGGTCGTCACACGACCCAGACAGGCTCCCATTTGCCGAGGGGGTTGATACGGACTGGGGGCTTCTCTTTTAAGACGAGATCACCTTCTCGGATCTCCCGATGCTTTACTTTCTTGTCGAAGGCTCTGGCCATTCTCCCTTGGTAGGCTCGGATGTGTTCCATGGCCTTCAATCGTCGTTCATCTAGTAGGGCCAATTCATCATGGCGACTTTGGAGCCATTTGACCTCGTTGATCTGACTTTCCAACAGTACCCGGAGTGAGGGGATTTCCAATTCGATTGGGAGCACGGCTTCCATTCCGTATGTGAGGGCAAACGGTGTTTCCCCAGTTGTCGTTCTGACTGATGTTCTGTAGCCCCAGAGTGCCAGGTGTAGCTTCTCGGGCCAATCTCGACCTCGGACAGCCATTTTCCGGATAATGTTTTCCAGAGTCTTGTTTGCTGCCTCGACGGCTCCGTTGGTTTGGGGCCTGTAAGGAGATGGCTTGTGACAGGTTATTCGGAATTCTGCCAGCAACCTGTCACATTCCCCTTCGAAGTGGGATCCATTATCTGAGATGATTTCGGCTGGCAACCCGTATCTGCATATGATGTTCTCTTTGATGAAGAGGGCAACTTTCTTTGAATTGAGGATTTTGTAGGATTTTGTAAGACATCCCTACCAAATCTGCGTCTCTTTAGGCTCTTCCGCAGTTCCCAAATTCATACTCGTCAAAATCTCTTTGGCAGCTTGGGCTTGATTTTCCTCTTTCCGGACAACCTGCTTAAAGATTTTTTTTGTTTGATTTTTTTTTGTTTAATGTGTCTGCTTCTTTATCTAATGAATTATTATTAAAAAAAATTTTTTAGTTATTAATTTATCAATAGTTAAGGTGGCAATCAAGGGATACTCAGAAAGGTTCGTCATTTCATTAGGAACGAAAAGGAAGTACAGCATTTGCTACAGACTCGTATTTTTTTTAGGCGTAAGGCCATCGGACGAAACTAGAGACTTGACCTTAACAATGAGAGACTCAGAGGACTCTTCCTAGGTTGACACAAAGGGATGGGGGAGCAATCCAGGCTTGTTAATCATTTCTTATTTGGCCGCGGACGGGCCTGAGAGAGTTTCCCGATTCTTTAACGGCATTGCTGTCAGTGACCTCCCGACTCGGGAATTATACTGTGCTCCTTCCTCGATCATCGCTACCATTTCTTTGACTGAGCTGAAATCAATTAGGTCTGGCATCTGGATCTCTTCCCCGAACAACTGCTGCATGATTGGACCATCCCAATCACCTGAAAAGACTTCTGTGGCTTTGGCTTTCGGCACGGTCAATTCAAACTCAGGTTTCGAACCTTCCTGGGCAGTAGGAATTGTGGTTGTGAGTTTCTCGAACTGTTCCACTAGGCTTGGCACGCCTTTGAAGGTGTACTCACTTCTCATGGTAGTGGTAGCCCCGGGTATCTTGGGTAGGTCCAGGAACATTCTGCGGACCGGGTTAGTTTTGGCTCCCCTGAACTTGTTGAGGCTATCCTGTAGCTTTAGCCATTCTTACGTAGGAGTGGGTTCGTGATGTTACCCGGTTGTGTGGGACCCTTTACAAAGTAGTCAGCCAAATTAGGACCGAAGGGGAGAGATTTAGGGTCGTCGACCGGACCCTTCCCGTGATGGCTTCAAATCCTTTTCCTTTTGCAAAGGTCTCACCGAGGAGGCCTCATATCCCGTGCCGTGGCGAGTTTTCTGTCCTTTCACCTCGATGAGTTTGTGAGTTCCTTGTAGGTGCTTCCCCAGACCGAGGCCAGGTAGATAGCTCATTTTTCTCATCATTTTCAAGACCGGGGGGGATTTTATCCCGAGTGATCGTCAGATCTATGTTGCACACTTGGGCTTTGGGAGGCTCGACCGTGAATCCAGTTAGCATGAGACCTTCCTCATCATGCTTGATTTCCTGAATAGGTATTCCACCTGTATCCGTGCCCTCTAAGGTGACTAAATCCCCATAAATGGTCGTCAGGTCCCCATTCGAGACGAATTTCACACACTGGTGGAGGCTTGAGGCGACCCCCTTGACCTGATGCAGCCAAGGTCTTCCCAATAAGGCATTAAAAGTGATCGGGATGTCAATAACCTGGAATTCCACAGGTATCAATTTCTGTCCAAACCAGAGGTCCAAGGTAGCAACTCCAAGGACTGCTCGAGATGTTGAGTCGTAAGCTTTGACTGTGAGGGAGGAAGGCTTCAAGTCTGTAGTCTTGATATCAAGTAGGCTCATGATCTTTGCCGGAAGAATGTTCATTCCGGACCCGTTATCAACCAGGACCCGAGGAAGGCGTCGTTCATCCAATTGGACTGTGATGAAGAGAGGCTCGTTATGATCAGCCCCAAATTGAGGGAGGTCGAGATCCGTGAAAGTGATTATGTTCCCGTAGTGGATGTTTCCAATCAACTGTACCACGTCATCGGGAGTAGCATCGATAGGGACCAAGGTGCGGGCTAAGCTTTCTTCCAGCTTTAGCTTGTGGGGATAGGATGAGGTGAGCCGGGGACCACAGAGAGATGTTGGCCTCGTGTTTGCTTCAACCGGGTGAGCACGGGGTCCTCTTTTCCGGGTCGAGCTTCGGCCGTCTTAGCATAGGGCGGCGGTTCTCCCGGGTGCTTGATCTGTGGCCTTCTTATCCGCCTTGGGATTCCCTTGGAAGATTTGCCCGGATCGGGTCAACAGTTAACTTCCTCATCAGCCGCTTCTTGACTGGATTTCTTCAATGCCGCTAAGGTCAACTGGGAGCCTTTTTGGCTACCGGCCACCGGTCCCTGACGGAGTCTAGCAACGGTGAGGGGCCGAGCTGCACGGCTCCTTCCCCGGGCGGCCCTTATAACTGCTTCCCAAGTCACAGGCCTTTGAGTCTGGGGTTGTGTTGTTGCCCCTTGGATGGCCCACAGAGCTAGGGCGTCCTCAGATTTGTTCCCATAGCCTGCCTTGCTCATAGTTATCATGCAACAAGAGTCGCTATTGTCGGGACTCGGCGGCTTTTTGATCTCATCCCCGGTATAGTGCGACCATTCTGGTTCCTTTCTGTAATACTCAGAGCTGGAAATGATTATAGCATTCTGTGTGGGAGGCGCATCCGGTATCATGCCAGTTTCTAGGACTTCTCTGGAAGCTGACATACATTCGGGGAAGGTGACCTCTTCTTGGGTAACCCTGACAAGGAGTGTTACTTTGTTTCAGGGTGGATTTGATCTGACCATAGTTATTTTCTCATTTGGGCGGATGGGAGTTAGTTTCCCTCTTTCTATCAGATCTTCAACTTTCAGCCTGGATCGGACGCCTGAAAATCCTTCCCCCAAAGCATGGTAGGCAGTGTTGAATTCTAAGACATCCACGTGTTCAGACCCATGAAACTTCATGGCCTTCATGTCCTCGGTCTCATAGTAGTCGTCTGAAGTTTCTTCGTCGTCGCTTGCTGACAACCAACCATTGTGCCTGGCTCCCATGGGCTCATTTTCGGCATGATTGTTCCAGATTGTTTCCGGATCTGGGGCTTCAGTTGACTCTTCACTCTCGTCATCATCATCGTCGTCGTTGTCATCGGAATCATCTTCCCATTCTACCGAGATTTCGGCTGAGAGGGAACATCGATCAAACCCGTTAGGGGAATATGGGTGCGTGCAGCCGCAGAAATTATCATAAGCTCCCATTCCCGAAAGTTGTAATTGCGATTCGGCTTCTCCACCCAGAAACTGCGGGGGAAGAGTGAGAGGGGGTGGCACGTATTTGACACCAGGTAGAATGTAGAAGGATTCTTCCTCCTCTGATTCTTCGCTCACCGCCTTCGGGATCGTATTCGACTTCTCCAATAGCCGGTTTGCGAAGTATACTAGCTCTGCATGTTCTTCGGCTTCTTTGCCGATAAGCTCCCAAGATGTGCGCCCGCCTGAAGCTTTCTTGTTCAATATTTCTTGACTGCTCTAACCATCTTGTGTAAATGGTTCTTTCATGTTTTGACCGGAACAGCCCCAGTTCTTCAGTATCGGCTTTCCCTTCATCCGAGAAATAGCGGGCCTCGTATTCTTGCAGGGAGTCTCTGACATGAGACCAAGGTGGGTTGATTCGTTCGATATCCTCAAGGCTGAGGGGGAATCCGAATTCAGGATCCTCGACAAGGTTGGCCATGGGTATTTGGGGACCTTCATCAGCATCTTCCTGGTCGTACGAAGGTTCTCCACATTCAACCATATTCACCTGATTATGGTTCCTTGGCAGAGGATTTTTTACTGTATTAGGCCCCTCGGGGCCTTCCAACTTTCCTTGCTCTATCAATCCCTGGATTGCCTTTTAAGAGTGAAGCAGTTGTCTGTTAGATGTCAATGGGCTTGATGAAAATCACAATACTTTGTAGTATCCACGGGAGCATTCGGATTCCTGGGTTGGAAATTCTCCAAAGGCCGCAGCAAGCCTTCTTTCACCAGTCCCCTAAAGATGTCATTCAGAGGCATTCCAAAGTTTTCGAGGTTCATGACTCGTGGTCTGGGCTCGACTGGTTTTCTGGGAGCAAAAGGAGTTGTGTTATTACATTCCTGTCCCGCATAGTTAATCATCTCTTTGCCTTTAGCAGGGAGCAAGCGGTATTTGGCAGAGGAGCCCGATATCTCGTAAGGTGTGCAAAGCAGCCGGTTGCTGATTGTAAGCCTTTTCAAACTTAGCTGCAGAGTTAACCATGGCCCGTAAGTCTGAGTACGGGAAGTGACTGAGGGAGGCTCTCAGATGTGGTTTCAGGCATGACTGGAAGATGTCCAGTTGTTCCTCTTCGGAAGGAGGGATGTCCATTTCACTGAGTTTCAGATTCCACCGTTTGTAGAAGTCCCCAACATTCTCATTGGGATGCTGCACTGTTGTTTGGAGGTCAACCCTATTTATTTCCCATTCCAAGTTGGCCTTGTATTTCTCTGTGAAGGCATTGGTAATCTGGTCCCATGTAGCCCTGGCTTCAGGTTTCAAGCGGAAGAACCATTTTAAGGCACTGGATTTCAAAGACAGACTGAAATAGTCAGCTAACTGCTGATTGGTGCACCCTTTGGCCTTAATTGCCAAGGTATATGTGTCCAAATGGGTTTTCGGGCATGCAGTCCCATCAAAGAGATCCAAGTTAGGCATCACGAATTTGTGGGGCAGAGGAACAATGGAGTCCGGGTCCATAGGCCGGAAGGCAGATTTCTTAGCGGTCAATTCGGCGATCTGCGCTTTCATTTCCTTGTGTTTTTCCATGAACCAGGCCAGATGAGGGTCTTGTGGCGGAACCATGGCATTCAAGCTAGTGGCTGAGTTAGAGAGAGGAGCTACCACTGGCGGCAGACTGGTGGAGGGAACGGCCGATCCGGGGATGTATGTGAAAACCTGTCCTTGGCCCAAATTGCCCGGGGGAGCATGAGTAGGAGCCTGGGCGAAGGGATAGAACCTTGCGGCCTGCTGTTGATTTTCAACTGGCAAAGTAGGTGGAGGCAGCCCCGATGTAGCCGGATAACTTGGATTTCCGGAATGGGGCCTATAAGTAGGCTTAGATGCGGGCTGCTGTCCCTGACTGTTGAATTGCATGGCTGGCTGAGGCGAGGGTGTATAACCCGGGGGGTACTGCGGTCCTGGTGATTCGGATAACACCGGGATGGAGGCTTGGTAACCCATAGAAGTCTGAGTGAGGAACGAATTTGTGTGAGGAGCAGCTGAACTAGTACTATTCTGAGGAGGGGCTCCTGACTATGGCCCAGAACCAAGTTGTGGCGGCATTCCGAATGTAGTGTTGCTGTGAAGGTCCGGATTGATCGGTTCCGAACTGAGGTGGCATTCCAATTTGTTGGGGCATTCCGAGATAGCCCCAACCATGAGAAGACATTCCGTACTGGCTTTGTCCCCACTGAGGAACTGCAAACTGATTTGTGTCGTTGGGCTGTATGGATCCGGTGATCTGTGGTTGGGGAGCTGGCTGACCCGAAGATCGAGGAGCATGGGTTCTGGTAATGGCACCATAGGAGGTGGGTGGTGGCATCCTGGAGTAATCAGGGCGACTGAGAGTAGGATTGGCATCCTCGTCTTCTTCCACGGTGAAGGTGCCATCGGGATTGAGGCTGGCAGCCAGACCATGGCTCTTAATAGCCTCCATAAGGCTGTTTAGCTGTGCTTCCTGTCGTAATCTCATCTGTTCTGCTAACTGATTCCACTGTTGTTCTGTCTGAGGGGTCCCGGGAGGCGGAGTGACGTTGTCCCCATCATTACCGGCTGATGCAGACATTCTGAAACCCGGAGTCGGAACAAACGGCGAAGCTGATGACGCGCTTGACTCTTCCCAACTAATCAAACGATGACCCGGCGTCCGGAACCAACCTTGTGAGGAGCTGCGGGGGAAAATGTACGAGGGTTCAGATGTCTGGGAATGAAGGAGGGTAGGTGTTTGGGCTTTGGGCTCATGCAACATGCAGTTATTTGTTCACGTTTACTTAAAACATGTTTTATTAACCTAATCGGTTGGAAGAGATTGCTCTTCTTTTTCGCAAACTACTCTGGATCCTGGATCAGTGGGCCCCGTCACTACGTCTACAAGCCCCTCGTATTCCACCTGTATTTCGACCTCCCAGGGTGGACAGCCCCGGGCGAGGGTCCTATAGGGCAAGCGGGTCCCACCGACCGAAAGAAAAAACGATCCTAAAAGTCTGGCGGGTAATCGAGTCTTAACGAGTATTCGATGTAAATTACGGACAAAGCTGACGTCAAAGTCAAGATCATGTCCGAGAGCTCGACAGTAAAGTCGGCATGATTTGGACTGATAAATGTCCACGATTGATCTTGACTTGTCGTCAATTAAGCCGTAATTAGGCATGGAATGATCATTAATCCTTGATGACTCAGTGTCAATGCTGGGAGTCAGTGTATAATTTGTGCCAGTCAGAGCCGAAGTCAAGGCGCCAGTCAATATCTGGTCAAAGTCCATGACGGAAAACCGGTAGAACTTCGACTGATTAGGGGCCCGAAAGATATTGACTTGGTATGCCGACAAAGGTTTGAAAGGAAAGGTCTATACACAGACAGTGCATGACACAGACCAAACTAAAAACCAACCGGGTCTCGAACAAAGTGTGTCACGGACAAGTGCATGGTCGACACGAGGCTCCATGGGATGTTTGGGTAGTCCTGTGCTTGCACCGAGAGGCGTAATAAGACCAA
>JAFEMH010002698.1:92500-192500 GCA_022495995.1 Adenophora triphylla var. japonica
TTCAAGGATGGACTTGATTTCCCTATTGGACACTTTTGCTTGGCCATTCGTTTGGGGATGATAGGCAGTAGAGACCTTATGAGTGATGTTATACTTTTTTATCAAGGCCTCCACCAATTGCAAAAATGAGTCCCCCTATCACTAATCAAGACCCTAGGCATCCCAAACCTAGACACAACATTACTCCTAAATAAACTCACCACCACCTTAGCATCATCGATGCGTGTAGGGATCGCTTTGACCCACTTGGAAACATAGTCTACTGCAAGTAAGATGTACACAAAACCGAAAGAAATAGGGAACAGACCCATAAAGTCAATTCCCCACACATCAAAAACTTCACAATTAATTACGATATTTTGTGGAATCTCATTGTGGCGTCCTATATTTCCAACACGTTGACACCGGTCACAAGTCTTACAAAAGATAGTGGCATCCATAAACAATTTTGGCCAAAAGAAGCCACTGTCTAACACTTTCCTAGCAGTATTTTTGGCACCAAAGTGACCACCACATGCATACTCATGACAAAACTTTAGGATAGAGGCCATTTCATTTTCCGGGACACATCTAGGAATGACTTGGTCAGCGCAATGCTTCCACAAGTTCGGCTCGTCCCACACATAGTACTTAGCCTCACTACGGATTTTGTTTCTCTTGGATTTAGAAAATCCTTGGGGAATTTATTAGAGACCAAAAAGTTCACCAAATCCGCATACCAAGGGAACACATCTTTCACTGGACACAAAGCCTCATCAGGAAACTCACCCCTAATAGGGGCTTGTTTATAAGGCTTGTCATCTTCTCTCACAAGATGACTCAAGTGATCAGCAACAACATTTTCAGTCCCTTTCTTATCATTAACTTCTATGTCAAATTCACTCAATAAGAGAATCCACCGAATGAGTCTCGATTTTGCCTCTTTCTTAGACATTAAGTACCTAAGAGCAGCATGATCGGTATACACAATGATTTTAGTCCCAAGCAAATAGGACCTAAATTTCTCTAATGCAAAAACCACCGCTAACATCTCCTTTTCAGTAGTGGAATAATTTCTTTGTGCCTCATTCAAAGTCATAGATGCATAATAAATTACATGAGAGGCACGATCCACTTTTTGACCCAAAACTGCCCCCACGGCATAGTCACTAGCATCACACATGATCTCAAAAGGGAGAGACCAATTGGGGGCTTAAATTATGGGAGTAAATGTCAATCTACCCTTCAACTCATCAAATGACTTCTTGCAATTATCATCAAATTTAAAATCCACCTCTTTTTGCAACAAGGTGCATAGAGGTGTAGCAATCTTTGAAAAATCTTTTATGAAGCAACGGTAAAACCCCGCATGACCAAGGAAAGACCGCACTTCACGCACATTTGTAGGGTAAGGAAGTGTGTAAATAACATCAATTTTAGCTTTGTCCACTTCAATACCCTTTTTAGAAACCACATGTCCCAACACAATGCCTTGCTCAACCATAAAGTGACACTTTTCAAAATTCAACACCAAATTGGTTTCAACACATCGGTCTAGAACTAAAGCAAGGTGAGCAAGACATTGGTCGAAAGAGTCTCCATGAACGGTGAAGTCATCCATGAAGACTTACATAAAATTCTCCACAAAATCAGAGAAGATGCTCATCATACACCTTCGAAAAGTCGCAGGTGCATTGCATAAACCAAAAGGCATCCTCCAATAGGCAAAGGTGCCGAAGGGGCAAGTAAAAGTGGTTTTCTCTTGGTCTTCCGGTGCAATTGGTATTTGAAAATACCCGGAATAACCATCAAGAAAACAATAATACGCCCTTCCGGCCAACCTTTCCAACATTTGATCAATAAAGGGGAGGGGAAAGTGATCTTTTCTAGTTACCTCATTAAGCCGACGAAGATCAATGCAAACACGCCATCCCGTTTGCTCCTGGGTTGGCACCAACTCACCCTTATGATTGATGACGACGGTGATCCCGCCCCTCTTAGCTACACATTGAGTAGGACTTACCCACTCACTATCGGATATGGCATAAATGATCCCCATCTGTAGCAACTTCAAAACCTCCTTTTTCACCACCTTCATCATAGGTGGATTCAACCTCCTCTGTGGTTGCCTTACCGTCTTAGCACCCTCTTCTAGCAAAATTCGGTGAGTACATAAAGAAGGACTTATGCCCTTGATGTCGGCAATAGTCCACCCAATCGCTTCTTTCCGTCCCCGGATCACATCAACCAATTTCTTCTCTTGCTCCTCCGTCAGAACACTAGAGATTACCACAGGAAGTGTCTTCCCTTCACCCAAGAAAGCATATTTCAAACTCTCGGGAAGGGGTTTCAATTCAAGCACAGGTGCCTTCTCAATAGATGGCAATGGTTTCTCCGGTGGCACCTCCAACTGTACACGACCATAACCCGGTGACGAGGCATACATGGCATCCTCAGAAAGACTCATCACCGCCTCCTTCATCTCATCAGAAATATCAAATTCTAACCCAGCACATTCCAAAGCATTCTCCAATACAGATTTCATGTCATCATCTCCCCCACACACATCGAACACCTCTTGAGCTATGGGCTCAACTACATCAATGAAATTCACCGAATGGACATCCTTATGGTATTTCATGGAATCAAAAATATTGAATTCCATTCGTTGCCCATCAAACTCCATAGTCAACGACCCATTGGAAACATCCAATTTGGTAGGAGCAGTCGACATGAATGGCCTCCCTAACAGAATGGGAGCCTTAGGATCCGTATCCATCTCCAGTAAATATAAATCTGCAAGAAAAATGAGCTTAACAACCCGAACCAGAACATCCTCAATCAACCCCTTAGGGTACGCATTAGATCTGTCAGCAAGCTGAATAATCACCAGAGTATCCTGTAGAGTTCCCAACTTTAGGTTCTCAAACAACGCATAAGGCATAACGTTGATTGAGGCCCCTAAGTCAAGCATAGCCATATGCTCCAAAGAATCCCCTAGAGACACCAGAATCACAAACATACTCGGATCACAATTTTTAGGCATCCTCTTCTGATAGACTGCATACACATGCTCACTGATTTTTACCTTTTTCTGACTCCGTTCCTTTTGATTCCTCTTCATATTGCATAACTCCTTAAAAAACTTTGCATATCTCATAACTGACTGAAGAAGATCTAGAAATGGAATATTTACCTCAAGTCTTTTGAATGTGTCAAAGATAGCCTTATCAGGCTCCGGCTTTCTGTCCTCCCTCAATGCATATGGAAACGGGGGGACTGGCTCATACACAGGGAACACGGGTACAATACTCTTCTCCTTCTCTAGAGTCTTCGTCTCGGGTGTAACCCTTTCAGCCACCAATTCGGGCTCCTCTTTGACAACTACCTCCTCTAGATTTCTTCCACTACGCAAAGTCACCGCACTAACATTAGACTTCGAATTTGGTTCAGTTCTAGATGGCAATTTCCCCAAATCTTTAGCCTCCATTCTCCCAACTGCATCTGCAAGCTGACTCATATGCTTCTCAAAACAGTTGATACTCGATTCAGTCTTCTGCTGGAACTGTTGGAAATTCCCATTCATGGTAGACATGCTCTGTGCTAATGACCGGACCATGCCCTCTGTAGACTGTCCTTGTGGCTGTTTCTATCCAACGGTTGTTCTATACTGATTAAACTGGTTGCCCTGATACTGCTGACCCTGCTGGTACCCATGCTGATTATTGAACGGCTGCCCCCTGAAATCTTGTTGACCTTGTGGTGGACCATACCTGAGGTTCGGATGAACATTATTCAAAGAGTTGTAATTGAACTGCGGTGGCCTCTGACCCTGCTGATTAAACCCTATAGCATTAACATCCATTACCTCATCTGACTGAAGAGAGGGACAAGAATCAGTCGGGTGAGTCACATTATTACATATGCCACAGTGCTGAGGCTGTTGACCCAAAACCAATGTCTTCAACAGACTTTTGACATCCTCCATCTCAGTCTCCAACTTGCTCGTGATATTACTCGATCCCGCTGCACTGACTTGCCTAATACTAGACCTCCTTCCATGAGTCCTTGTGCTCTTGGCCAATTCTTCTATCAACTGCTCTGCATCCCTGGTAGTTTTATTCAGAATACTACCTCCACAAGCAGAATCCACCCACCTTTTATCCTGCACAGTCAATCCTCCATAAAAGTATATAATGAGCTGCTCATCATCAAAGCCATGATACGAAAAACTTCTGCAAAGCTTATAGAACCGGTTGTGATAATCATATAACGATTCATCAGACCGCTGCTCCATGTTACTGATATCCCGCTTCATAACATTGATCTGATCTGGAGGGAAGAACTCATCATGAAACACCTCTTTCAGCTGCGGCCAAGATGTAATGCTATTCGGTGGCAAGTGATAATACCACGCGTTTGCATTATCCTTAAGAGTAAAGGGAAATGCCCTCAATAATAGTTGCTTAAGAGGAAGTGCAGCCGGTTTGATGCTCTTACATATCTGCACAAACTGCGCTATGTGCTAATTAGGATTCTCCCCTGGTATCCCATTAAAGTGGGGCAACTGGTTCAACAACCCTGGCTTCAACTCAAAAGTGACCCCAGCAGGCAAATCAGGAAACTGTACTGCTTGTGGTTGCTCATTCCAGTTCGGAGCAATCCTCTGCCTTAACGTCCGAATTGGGGGAGGTGGGTTATTGTTGCCTCTCACATTACCCCCATTATTCACAACCTCCGGATCGTTATCACCCCTGCCGTTATTATTATTCATCTCGTCCAGCTGCAAATTTCTCCTAGCTTCTTTGCTTTCGTTTCTCCTGCACCTGAAATATCTTTCAATTTCCGGAACAAAGGGACTAGCAAGTTGATTAGCAGAACGGGTATGGACCATAAAATGTTCCACACCACAAGATGACAATAATAAAGCTCACTAAACAAGAAACAAGAAAAAGAAAAAGAAATAGATTAAGAAAAAGAATAAGAGTGCAAACAAATAAACAACGTTCCCCGGCAACGGCGCCAAAATTTGATAGGCTAAAGTCGCACGCCTACAAATTACTTACCAAGACTCGGCTACAGAACTACAGCAAGGACAAGTCCAAGGTCGATCCACTGAAGAACAGTTATTTGCTTGTACAATTGTCACTTGACAAAATTGGGGGTCTTCTTGATTATTATTAAATTCCTAAGACAGGAATTAAAAACTAAGTTTTAAACAATTAAAGGAAAGCACTTTTGATCAATTATTTTCCCCGTCTATCATTCAAATATCATCGGTTAACTCTTTTCACTTTTACCCTATTCACTCGATCACGAGATATATTTCAATCTCTATCTTTTCCTTTGATATTAGTTAATAGCAGTGACACACTCACTAATAACCCTAATAAATACCTAAACCTAACTGACACAGTCTAGATTCACAATATCGATTGATTCCGATTTAAGAGATTAAGATCGAGAACACGTTCTAATGTTATTTCAATTAGATACTTGTCTATTTTCTTCTTCTTCACAATTTACCATGACACATGCATAAACTATAAAGTTGCTACTTATAAAACCCTAAATTGACACAATCTTAGGGGATTCTAGCAATAAATCGATAACCAAGATTCAACAATTGGCCTAATTGATAAACCCTAGAAATCAATTCAATCAATCAACACAGAAGAAAATATGAATAGGACAAAAGATATGAAAAGAAATTAACCTCAATTGATTTTCAAGACGGTTCCAATAATTAAATCCAAAGCAAGGGTATTTAGTTCTCCATGCAAAGCAATAAAACTCTCAAGGAAAAATAAAGTTCGAACCCTCAAATTATTGTCAAAAGAAGTATATATACTCCTCCATTCAATAAACCTAATACTAAATTAAAAAGGAAAATTAAAAAGGAAAAGGAAAGTCAAAGTAAACTTCTCCTCGGTCAACCCCCATCAGCCTCGGATTTCACGTTCACGTGAAGAACATTAAGTTTCCTAATCTCCTTTATTCTCTTTGGTCATCCAGCTTTCCATAATCTCATTCTGGTCACTGAACTCTCCTGCTCTGCAATTTGATCCCTGGAACTTCACAGATTTTCAGTCTGGTCCCCGAACTTTCCAGATTTGCAAAACACTCATCAGCTTTGTAATCTTGACTTTTGACTCGCTTTGGGTCTTCTTTGATTGACTTGACTTGACTTTATTGACTTCCATTGATGTAAAAATGATGAACTTGAGCTTCTTTTGAGATCCAAAACTGATTACACAATAAACTCTCTAAATTTCTCTCGAATTACATTGTTTCTCTCATAATCCTCACAATACATAATTCACTCAAAATACATCAAACCTAAACTAAATACATGGAAATAAAGAATAATAGGGACGGACAACATAGGAAATTGATAGTATAAATCCGTCCTATCACATCGCAAGGTCAAAAGCCCCAAATCAGGCACCAAGAACCCTAAGTCAATTCAAATCAAATTCCAAAATTTCAAGAATTCAAAATTCTAAAATTCAAAGGAATTCCAAGAATGTTTACCTTCCTCGCAATCCTCTTTGGATTTATGGTTATCCCGAGCTTTGTAAAATTTGGTCGGATCCATAGAAAGCTCAGTCGCTCGCACCGTCCTCCTAATCCTCCTCCTCTCGTGGTCGGTCCTCCTATGTCGACTCCTCCGCCCCAATCTTGCTTTCATAGCAATAATCTCTCAAGATTTCAACCAAAGATCGAAGAAAAATGACGATTCGAAGAAAAATAACGAATTTTTCTCTCTTTTCTCTCTCTCTTTCGACAGACGCTTCAAAATTTTCTCCCTTTCGCTCTTCTGGCCGACGGTTTCTTTAAATCTGGTCAAACTGAGGAAGTGGCCGGCCGGCCTCTTTTACAGGATGGGCCATTTTGGACCAATTGGCCAATCAGCCCCTCATCTTTTCAAATTTGACACTTTTCCTCAAAAGTTAAAATTTCTCAGTTAGATATCTCTAACGCCCCTCTCCCGAGGTTAAATTTCTTAGTTAGATATCTCTAACGCTCCTCTCTTGAGGTTATATTTCCCAGTTAGACATCTCTAATGCCCCTCTTCCGAGGTTAAATTTCTCAGTTAGACATCTCTAACGCCCCTCTCCCGAGGTTAAAATTCCCATTTAGACATCTCTAACTCCCCTCTCCCGAGGTTAAAATTCCCGTTAGACCTCTCACTGTCCTATCTCAAAGTCGCGACCCTTCACGGTCCAATCAACATTCCCTCTCCGGCCGTCAATCGTAAGCCCGACCATCTCATTTCAACGGCAATCAATGTAAGCCCGCACAACAATCCCTCTTCGACCGCCATCGTAAGCCTGAAGATTCCTCCCCAGCAGGATCGTAAGACCATCCTTTTAAAGGAACGCCAATCAATCTCCTCAGTTCCTAACTGACTTTGTTAGAACTCTGGACGTTTTTCCCCAGCAATGTGCCATTCTCTCCCGAGGTTACATTCCGTTCCTAACCCCTTCATTAGAACGTCAATCCTTCCTTCGAACTCAGACCGTGTTGTTAAAAATGCCAATTTAACACAACCATTCCTGTCATTTCGTTCCTAACCGCGTCGTTAGAACGTCAGTCCTTCCTTCGAACTCAGACCGTGTAGTTAAAAATGCCAGTTTAACACAACCGTTCCTGTCATTCCATTCCTAACCCCGTCGTTAGAACGTCAATCCTTTCTTCAAACTCAGACCGTGTTGTTAAAAAATTCCAGTTTAACATAACTATTCCTGTCACTCCGTTCCTAACCCCATCGTTAGAACGTCAATCCTTTCTTCAAACTCAGATCATGTTGTTAAAAACGCCAGTTTAACACAACTGTTCCTGCCATTTCATCAGACCTCCAGCAAGATCTCGTGACCCAGCGTTAGTTTGTTAAGTCCCTTGCACTTAACAGACATGAACTACAATCGACTTGATTCCCCCGTGGATACGTAGGAATCCTTGCTATAGGGTCCAGCCATTTGACCGTCTAGGTCTCTCCATAAGGCATCTCCCCGATTTGGGATCCTTATCTTTTTTCGACGACCACACTTCCTCCGTAATTGACGTCGCCAAGGGGCTACTGTAAGTACCTAAATCCGGTAACTGGCACTTGCCAAGTTAACGAGAATCCGTTAACTCCCCCTTTTCGAGTCAACGAGACTTCCCAGGACTGCCCCGTGCGTCCAAAATCCAAAGTGTATTCAACCCACGTTCGTACACGTGAAAATACCACTTTTCCATAAATACGCAATTTTCGGGACTTTTCGAGACTGTTCCGACATTTTCTCGGAAAGTTATTTAGAAAACAGTCAAAATCGGGATTAACGGAACAAATGGGCAATCTTAGTGACTAAGCTAGGACATGTGGCTTACATGCAAGCCTCCCCACATCAACATCAATCAGATTCAAGGGTGAAAAGACTAAAATACCCTCAAATTGAGTGACTGGCCGGCCAGCCTGTTCTTCCAGATAAACAGATCAGTCTCAGCAATTCTCAAAATCCCTCAAATTGAGGAAATGGCCGGACGGCCTGTTCTTCAATTTCACCCTCTATAAATACAGCCCCTCTCCTTCAGTAAATAAGGTTCAAAAATATTACTCCTCCCTCATTTCACCTCGGCCCAGCTGCCTAAACACCCTCTCGAGCCTCGAAAATGCCTTGATTTGCGTGAAAGCCACATTTTCCAAGCCAAACACGAGCCAAACACGTCTGAAACTTCTTTCAAACACCATTCTGTATCCCGTATACATCCTCTTGAGCCAAAGAGTCAACACCTAGCCATTGGTAACACTCTCACTCTCTAAACTCCGCTTTGCCTCGTTTTACGCGTCATACGCTACTTTCGATCCGATTAAAGTTTCCAAAATGTAGACGAAATGCCATCTACGGGTCTCGATACGTTTTAGTCCTCTATCATCTTCTCTCCCTCGATAGAAGTAATTTAGGGTTAAAACGGCATTCGAGTCCCGTTTTACTTTTATGTCATTTACCGTCCGAATCGTTCGGTTCGTCGATCACACTTTTACCGTCAGGATCGTTTGATCCGTTGATTGCTATTTACCATCTGGATCATTTGATCCATTGATATTTCTATTTACTTTACGCACATTTACAGTCCAAACCGTTAGGTTCGTTGATTCGCACTTTTACTGTTCGGATCGTTCGATCCGTCGATACCACAATTTCAATAATGTCATTTACAAGTCCAAACAGTTTGGTTTGTTGATAGTATTTACTTTCAAACATCCGAATCACAAAATGACTTGTCGATCGCTCTTTACTTGCCATCATTTTCATCAAAATGGGTAATATCGTAATGCCCGATTCAAAATCGAAGTTCGTCATTCGAACTCCTTTTCAAACCCAAAATCGACGTTTGTCATTCAAACGCTTCTTTTCAAAATCAACGTTTGTCACTCAAACTAAAGATTCAAGTTCGTCATTTGAACTCCTTTTCAAACCCAAAATCGACATTTGTCATTCAAACGCTCCTTTTCAAAATCAACATTTGTCACTCAAACTAAAGATTCAAGTCGTCATTCGAACTCCTTTTCAAACTCAAAATCGACGTTTGTCATTCAAACGGTCCTTTTCAAAATCAACGTTTGTCATTCAAACCAAAATTAAAGCTTGTCATTCAAGCTCATTTTCAAAAACAACACGAACACACACACACACGCACACTTTTTGAGAAAGGTAGAAAGACTCGTCATGCGAGGCATTTCGGGTGACCTCCAGATACTCTTCCCGAAACGTAATCTGACCTCCGAACCTAACAATCTCTGTTCAAACAGTCTTTTCCTAAGTTTTGGCTCCCAATTAAAATGACCTCCTTTTTAAACTAGCCTTTTTCAAAGTTTAGGCTCATAATACAAAACGGTGTGGTGAGTCTCTTTTCAGTGAAGTCCATCAAAAAACCGCTCGCCGCATCCGCGTGATCCGGGTAATTTCACATACTTTAACCCTCCTAGCTTTAGCTTAGATTTGATTGATTCCATAACCTCATCTCTATTTTCTGGACTTTAGGCCCATATGTAATGAAGCTTAGACTTCAATTTTTTAGTATAAGTCCATTTTATAGAATAGGACAATTTAGGCTTGAAGACTGGCACAAGACTTATTAGACATGAGGTTTCAGTTCAAAGATGTTTCAAACCGCACTTAAGAAACCTTATTAGCAAACCGCTTGTGAAATTCTTACCTTGAAACCTCCCTTTGACAATCTCAGTGAAACCGCAGTGCAGTTCAATCTTGAGACCGCACTGAGAAACCTCACTGGTAAAACTGCACTGACTCAACCGCTTTACACCAGACCGCATCCAATGATTGAAGACTTGAAGATTGAACCACTTATGACTGTTGGAATCCACGTCAGAAATATCAAAAGTCAACCTCCAAATCTTGTCACGTTACTAAGTATCAGAAAAGATCTGCAAGGATCTTGAAAAGGTGACAGATGTCCTTCATACCTTATTTGCACCTGAGGTCTGATCAGCTTTATCTGCAACTGCTGTACCAAAGGACAAAAGTGGATTTGTGGACCAATCAGATTGCACCAGTACAGTACTTCAACAGCTGTATCATAACGGCTACTTTCTTGGTGCTTGGGTATAAATACCCCTAATCTTCAACATTTGAAGATTTCTTGAGAAATTGAAATTGCTGTGAGTTCATAAGAAGATTGAAGCTCTGCCCAGAAAATATTCAGCCCTTTGAATCTCCATCTTTTTCCTTCAAGAAATATTTTCCAGCCCAGAAATCAAGCCTTTATCACTCAAGAATCATTGTGCTCTATATCATATAGATTAAAAGATCCTTGATCTTGTTAAACACACACACACACACACCTCACTTGTTTAATCACATAGATTATTCATTTGAGATATACTGGTTATAGTCTAGGATTTGATCTTCATAGAATAGATTTTAGATCTGAGTATTGTACTTTGTACTTTGTAATCTCTCATACTCAATATAAAATCAAACTCTTAGAAAATCCAAGACTAACCATCTTGGTAGTGGATGTAGATCATTTATGATTGAACCACTCCAAATATTGTGTTCTTCATTTCTGCATTTATTTACTATTCATTGCTAATTATTTATCTTTCACTGTTTGATCTTATTCTCAGTTATCCATTATTGTGAATTATGTTTGCAGTTAACTTTGTCAAAACCTCAATTTTTAGTTTTAGAAAACCGCTCTTAAAACCGCACCTCAAAACCGCTTTATAAATTCAGGTATTCCGCTGTGCATTTTGCATCTCTACTTGCAGTTTATAATACACTGTAAGCGGTTTTGTAAGCAAGAGGTTTAGTTTTCAAAATAGGGCAAAAAAATTGTAACAGCTATTCACCCCCCACTCTAGCTGTTTTTCACTCTTGTTGCCACCTTTGGGACCAACAATTGGTATCAGAGCAAACAAATTTATAAAATCACTGTTTTTCAAGCTTAACAACTTGTGTGCCGATTCGCTATGGCAAACTCTAAAACCATGAAAACGGTTAACTATTCACACATTCCTATTTTGGACGAAGACCACTTCGACATTTGGAAAGTTTGAATGCTAATCCATTTGGAGACCATTGACGAGATGCTGGTGGAATGCGTGACAATGGCCCATTCGTTCCCATGAAGGCCAAAACCAATCCAACCACCAGTGTTGAATTTCCAGAAGTCCAAAAGCCCAAATCTGAGTGGTCTGATGAAGAGAAAAGATTAGCTGCATTGGATAGCAAAGCGAGATTCATCATTTCTGGAACCTTGCCCGTATCAACCCTTCAAAAGGTCTTGTACTCCAAAACCGCAAAGCAGATGTGGGATGCCATAGAGAGCTATCTCGAAGGTGACGATCTATGCAAGGAAAATAAAAGATATGGTGTTGAAAGATCCTACAACAACTTCAACAGAAAATCCAACAAAACCTTGCGCCAAACCTACGATCGCTACATTGAGGTAGTTAATGCTTGTAGATCTCTAGGCAAAACTTTAACTGATAAAGAAGTCAATATGACTTTTCTAGCTGCTTTGGGTTTGAGATGGGTTAATAAAGCCACATCGCTTGAGGACTCTAAAGTTTTGAATACTTGAACGTTAAGTAACATGTATACAAATCTTAGAGTCTATGAACTTAAATTAGATTATATTGAAGAGGTTGAAGGGAAAACCAAATCGCTTTCCATGTCCGTAGTGAAACATGAGGAGAAACCAACCACATCAAATCAAACCGCTGATTCTTCCATATCAACCGCATCACTCATCGAAATGAATGATGATGATTTTGCCATGTTTGTGAAAATATTTCAAAAATTTAGAAAATCTTCAAAACCCTTCACAAAATCATTTTCAAAAGGAAACCTCCAGCAACTTTTTCCAAGACTGCTGATACTAAGAAGAAGAGTGATCTAGTTTGGTACAATTATAGAAAACCTGGTCACTTTGCATTTGAGTGTCCACAGCCAAGATTTGAATACATGAAAAAGAAAACCTCTTCTGCAAAATTTTCTCGTCGCAAGGGAATGGTTGCTGAAGAGGAAGATAACTCAAAAGAGTTAGCAACTTGGATTGAAACAGATTCTGATGAGGGAAGTGATGATGAAACCGAAGAGGTCAATCTCTGCTTAGTTGCAGACGCTTCCGATGATTCAGATACTGAGTCAGTCGAGTCGCTGGATATGGAGGATGAAGTAGTTCCTCCAAGGATTTCCAAATTTAAATTGGATAATGATGTGAAACTTACTCCTAGCATTAAGATTGGGAATAGTTCTTACTCACGTCCCATTTTTCCTTCCAAAAATGCTACACCTTCAAAAGAAATTCCAAATAAGAAAACTTTGAAAAAGGTGATGGAAGAAGTTTCTCCCATGGAACATGAAAGGATGTTCAAGGAAGCTAAAATGATGATCAAAAAATTTCAAAATGTTAAGAAAGCATTGTCTTTAGCTCATGATGAAATTAATCAGCTTAAGATGAAGAAAACTGTAATGAGGTCTGAAATTTCCAATCTTAAAGACCAAGTTAAAAGTACATCTCCTCTGAACAAAACCGCATCCTAGAAGCTAAGGCTGCTGCACTTCAACTTGGGAATGATGATCTGGTTGCTCAAAACAACGACCTCCAAAAGGTTATTGATGAGTGGACCAAATCACAAGTCACCTTGGATCAAATTTTGGAATCCCAATTGACTAGTGTTTTTAAAGAAGGTCTGGGATTTCAAACAGGTAAAAAGGAGAAGTGTGCATCCTGTTGTGGAAAGGATGAGAAATTTTCTAAACAAACTACTAAAATTTCTTAGGAAATGCATTCCACTTCAAAGGGTAAAGGACAGGAATCAAAGACTAAACTTAATTTCCATTATGTCTACCCTAAGAAGCAATTTGGAAAAAATTCTCAAATGAAAGGAAATGAATATGTGGTTGAAACCGCAGAGGAGGTCTCATATGCAGCTGAGCGTACTTCTACTTCAACCGCATCTGGTGAAGTTGGTAGTGCAGCCAACTGCACGCTGACCGCCCATCTTCTTCAACCGCACCTCCTGCCTTCAAAAGCAAGGGGAGCGTTTCTAGAAAAACTGTGGTCAAACCGCAAAAGACCACCTTTGTGAAGGCAAAAATCACAGTTCCCAAACCGAATGTAAATCCTAAGAATAGTAAGGAGTTTTTAAAGCCTCATGTAGCTCAAATCTTTCATAAATGCTCTGTGTGTGATGGTTTAGGTCACAAGGCTGCAGAATGCCTTTTGAGGTTCACACCCAATGCCAGGAAGAATAATCCTCCTTCTGTCAAACAGGTGTGGGTCATCAAAAGGTGCTAACCTCAGGACCCAAAGAATAAAGGGGACCTCGTTTTAAATGTTTATATTTCAGATCCTCTGCTTAATGTCTGGTCACTCCAAGGATAATGAATGGTATCTTGATAGTGGCTGCTCAAGACATATGACTGGAGATAGATCATTACTTGAAGATGTCATTAAAGCAAGCGGTCCATCTGTAACCTTTGGGGACAACAACAAAGTCAAGACCATTGGGCATGGTATAATAAGGAGAGGAAACCTTACCATTGAGAAGGTTTCTCTTGTTGAAGGACTCAAGCACAACCTCCTTTCAATTTCTCAATTATGCGACAAAGGAATGCATTGCAACTTCACTTCTTCAACTTCTTTATCAAAGATAGCATTTTCGGAGTCACCCTACTCACAAGGATTCGTAAGAGTAATATTTACATTATCGATCTAAATTCTGCATGTAGTATTACTAATCTCTGTTTTGTAGCTAAAAATGTGAGCGAAAATAGTTGGCTATGGCACAAGAGGTTGAGCCACTTGAACTTCAAGTATCTTGCAAAGATTGGAAGGGAAAACCTCGTTTGTGGTTTACCCAAAGTGGCTGACCACCATCCAGAGAAATGCAGTGCATGTCAACTTGGTAAACAAACCTCGTTGTCTTTCACCAGCAAGGCCGCGCCCTCAACTGCAAGATGTTTACAACTGCTTCACATTGATTTGTTTTGACCCGTCACCACTGCCAGCGTTAGAGGAAATAGATATAATTTAGTGGTGGTGGATGATTATTCAAGATATACGTGGGTTGAGATGATGATCACTAAGGATGATTGCTATGAAATTCTAACCTCACTTTTTAGACGGCTCTAAACCCAAAAAGAAGATGACATCGTTAGTGTAAGGTCTGATAATGGAACAGAATTAAAAAACAACGGTGTTGATCAATATTGTGATGACCATGGGATTGATCACAACTTTTCTATTGCTGGTGTTCCACAATAAAATGGGGTTGTGGAAAGAAAGAACAGGACATTGATTGAGGCTGGAAAGACAATGATTTCTGAAGCCAAGCTCCCTCGGTATTTTTGGGCTGAAGCTATCAACACAACATGCTTCACTCAGAACCGCTCCCTCATCAACAAGACCTACAACAAAACTCCATATGAGCTTTGGAGAGGAAGAACCCCCAATATTGCATTCTTAAAGATCTTTGGCTGCAAATGCTTTATCCTCTACAATGGAAGAGAAAACAGAGGTAAATTTGGAGCCAAGGCCGATGAAGGTATTTTTGTTGGGTATGTTAAACATTCAAAAGCTTTTCGTGTTTTCAATAAAACTAGTTTAAAGATAGTAGAATCTGTCCATGTCACTTTTGATGAACATTCTCTCCTTGAGCCACATTTGGCTCCAAATGTTGCTGATGATTTTGTTGAGTCTAATGAAGCAGGTGAAAGTTCCAAAACTGCACCTGAACCTCAACTGCAAAATCCAGCAACCTCAACTAAAAATCCCTCAAACCGCAACTTTAAAACCGCACTTGAAGTTCCTACTCCAGATGCAACCGCAAGGGAAGATCTTTAGAATTTACCCATCCAGCTTATTGAACCTCTTCGTCAAATTACTTTCCATGACTTCGCTGAAAGATCTAACGATGTTCCAATTGAAGATCTTTAGCAAACCTCAATCCAACCAGACTTACCCCCCGAGGTTAGAGAAGTCAGCAGTCATCCTCTCTCAAATGTGATTGGTGATCTGTTTTTCAGAGTTCAAACAAGGAGATCAAACTATGACGAGCATACTTCCTTAATATCTCAAATTGAACCCAAGAAGATAGATGAAGCACTCCAAGATTCCAGTTGGGTCGTTGCTATGCAAGAAGAACTCAACCAGTTTGAAAGATGCAAGGTTTGGACATTAGTGCCTAGACCTCATGATCAAGGAGTGATAGAAATAAAGTGGATGTTTAGGAACAAGATAGATGAGAATGGAAGCATCACCAGAAACAAAACAAGGTTAGTTGCACAAGGATATAGGCAAGAAGAAGGAATCGACTACGATGAAACCTTTGCTCCAGTTACATGACTTGAAGCAATCAGAATCTTCTTAGCCTACGCCTCTTTCAAGCATTTCAAGCTATATCAAATGGACGTGAAGAGTGCTTTCCTCAACGGTGAACTTCAAGAGACCGTGTATGTTGCTTAACCTCCTGGATTTGAAGACTCCGAATTTCCAAATCATGTCTACAAACTCCAGAAAGCTTTGTATGGACTCAAACAAGATCCAAGGGCATGTTATGAGATTCTATATAAATTTTTAATAGAAAAAGGCTTCAAATGCGGTAAAATCGATACAACTCTATTCATTGCCAAATATAATAATCATTCTTTACTTGTTCAAATATATGTTGATGATATTATTTTTGGCTCTACTAATGAATTACTTTGTAAGCATTTTGAGAAGCTAATGAAAAGCAAGTTTGAGATGAGCATGATGGGAGAATTGACATTCTTCCTCGGGCATCAAATCAAACAATGTGATGAAGGAATCTTTCTCAGCCAAGCTAAATACACAAAGGAGTTGATAAAGAAGTTTGGACTAGAAAATGCAAAAGCATACGATACTACAATGACTACCAGAAATAATCTAGATAAAGATCTAAAAGGTAAGAAGGTTGATCAAACCTTATATCGAGGTATGATTGGCTCATTACTTTACTTAACTGCTAGTAGGCCAGATATCATGTTTAGTGTTTATGTATGTGCGCGCTATCAAGCCGATCCTAGAGAAGCACATTTAAGTGTAGTCAAGCGTATAATCTGCTATCTCTCTGGAACTACTAATCTTGGACTTTGGTATTCCAAAGATTTGAATTTCGATCTTGTAGGATATTCAGATGCAGATTATGCAGCTTGCACTATTGACAAAAAAAGCACTAGTGGGACTTGTCACTTCCTCGGAAATAGACTAGTTGCTTGGGCCAGCAAGAAGCAAGCCTCAGTTTCAGTTTCAACTACAGAGGCTGAATATATTGCTGCTGGAAGTTGTTACTGCCAAATCCTTTAAATGAAGCAACAGTTGGTGGACTATGAAATTGATGAAGGAAATTGCCTAATCATGTGTGACAACATATCAACAATTTTAGTCTCCAACAACCCTGTCATGCACTCAAATACCAAGCATATTGATATCAAGTATCACTTCCTCAAAGACCATGTGGGGACAGACAACCATATTGTTGACATCCTCACTAAAGCTCTGGACTCCAAGAGGTTTTCATTCCTCAGAGGAGAAATGGATATGCTTGAACTTAAATAAGTCCATACATTTTATTACTAACTTGTGTGTTAAGTATGTGGATTTTAGGTTGAAAATCCTATTGAGGTTTCAAACCTCACCCTTGTTGAAACCGCATGACCAAACCGTATGCAGTCAACCGCTTGCAGCCAACCGCTAGTTCTAAACCGCATGCTGCAGCTTGACCGCATGACTCTCGACCGCGTTTCAACACTTAGAATATTTTTCAATGTTTTTCATTTCTTAGCTTTAAAGAATCTTCAATCAGATTTAATATTTTTATCCTTATTTAAAAAAATGTTCATTTTCTTTTTATTTGCATGAATGCCACATGGACCCAGGTATGTTTTTCTTATTTTCTATTTGGTCCTTATTTTGGCATAAGGGTATTTTTGCAAATGTTTTTCCACGTTATTTCAAAATTTAAATGCATTTAATGCAAAGGGAACATTAGCATTAAAAGCCTTCATGTCAGCCGTCATTGGCTAATGTGTAGAAGATGAAAGGGTGCAACTGTGGTAATGATTCACTTAGTGGGATAGTGGAACCGTCTCTTCAACTGTCTTCACTCTGAAAAATACCTATAAATAGCTAACACATGCTAGAATTTCAACTCTTTCAACTGTCATCTCTGCAAACCGTACCTTCTACCTACCAAACATTTTCTCTCTCTATACTTCTCTCTACAAACCTTCAAATTCTTAATCTTTTCTTCAAAATCTGCAAAATCAAATGGCTCCTAAGAAACCATTCAATGATAGGGTATGATTTCTAAAACTTAATCTTTCTTGTTTTTCTGCATATCTCCATTGTTAACCCTTGAAACCTTCAAAGCCATGAACTGTCTTTTGCTCATTAGTGCTTTATTTCTCAGTCATTTTGAGTAAAATTAGTTGGGTTTTGTTCGGATTATGATCTAGATTCTGATTATGTGCTTTATTTCATGATCAATACATGTTTTAGGTACTGATTTTGCAAATTACAGTTTTCAATTTTCGAAAACCCACTTCATGTTTTTGGTGATTTCTTGATGATTCTGATAAAAAGTTGTTATTTTGTTGTTACATTATTGTTCTACAACTAATTAGGATTATTTTTATATGTTATTTGTTGATTTTGGTTAACTTTTGGTAAATCTATGTTCTTCATGTTCTTCGTGCATTCATACAACTATTCATACGTTTTTCTGAAAATTTCCATGTTTTGGATTTCTTGATTCTTGGATCTTGTTCTCATAACTTAGAAAATTTTCTAAAAACTTTGGATTTTGTTTTGAATTTGAACCGCATCTCTCTCAAACCCGCATGCTACCTTTGTTTGAAACCGCTTAACTGTTTCAAATCGCATGTTCATTTTGATAGCTAACCGCATGTTGGAAACCGCATGTATATATCTTTTGAAACCGCATGCTGGATATTCTTGAGTATTACTTAGTATATAGGTTGGACACCATAACCTTCTCTCTGAACACTTCATAGAAGTCTGAGATAACCTTGGTTTAACAATGCCACGTACTAGTAAATCTACTCTTGAATTTTCTTATTTATTTCCTTGCCTTGTATTCACAGTTTACATGGGGTTTGAAGTATTTTACTTTTCAAACTGCACCATTGCTGAACGCATGGGTGCTCAAACTGCATGTGAAATGTGAATCCATAAAATGGATCTAACTTTAAATATTTTATTTTGTAGGATCCACAATTTTTCCTACCAGGCTGGGAAATTAATGAGACAGAATTAAAGAATGATGCACTTGGAAGAGAGCTGATTAGAAAGATGACTGCCTCTGGAATCCTTCCCCTCTTCAACAAGAAGCAATCTTACACCATCCCCTCTTTCGTGGATCAGTTCTACACCAACGCCATAAGGAGCCAGAGAGAACATGAGAATGGGCGTGTGATAAATTGCCTCACTGCTTCAGTTGAAGGCATGGATGTCTCTATTGACTACCTAGACATTAGAAATACATTGGTTTCAATGTTCCAAATGCCCCTGAGAGCGTTGAGCAAGAAATTATAGATGCAACTGCCTCCACAACTGCTGGGGTCCCTACTCTGACTGGACAGTACAAGAAGATCCCCAGGAAGGCCTTTGGTGAGCTGATGAGCCATCTCTGCTTCCTTGTTGGGAAGTCAGTTTGTGGGAAGACAAGAACCACAACAACTTTACATCTCAGCAATGGATGTACTGTTCTGCTATCCATAGTGGGATTCCCCTGCATTGGCCAAAGCTACTTGTGAGGGAACTCTCAGCCAGCATAGACACCTACAAGTCAAAGGTGAAGAATGAGGAACAAAGATGGAGACCGTTCTGCAAGCTCCTGACTGCTATTTTTGCCAACTACCTCCAGCTGGAAGAGCTCAGGAAATCAACCCCTGAGTTGATTATAGATTGGGGCACTAAAGAATCCCTTGGCTTAGCTGCTTGCCACAACTTCAGTCTCAACTATAGAGATGATGAATACAAGGTTCTTTATAATGCTGATACCCTTCCCACCAGGGAACTATATGTTAAGATGTCTCCTGAAACCACTGACACTGCGGTTGGAAAAGCGGTCAAGAAGGCCAGAAGGACAAAGAAACTTGCTGCTAAACCGCCCCAGAAGAAGACCAAAACCGCACCAGCACCCATACCGCATGTTGCTGCTGGTGCTAGTCCAAGCAAGAAAGGGAAAGGGAAGATGCTGGTTGATGAACCTGAGAATATGGATGAAGATGAAGAAGAAGATGATGGTATTCCTGCCCTGATTGCAAGGGCTAGGAAGGCCAAGAAGATCAAGGATGCTCTGACTGGTGAAGATTTAGCAGATTTTTATAGAGCTGAGTTAGACAGGATAAAGAAAGAGGCTAAAGAGAGAAGGGCAGCAAAAGTTAAGGCAACCTCTCCTCCTCCCCAACCGCAGCCTGCCCCTAAATCGAAACCCCTCCTCAACCGCAGCCTACCACTCAACTGCCTCCACCTCCCCAATCTCAATCCCCTATCCAAACACAACCCCAATCACCTATTCAATCACCAATCCAATCTCACCACTCCTCACCATCCAAATCCCCTTCACCCAAACCACAACCCTCCCCTAAACTACAAGGATCTGCAATCACTCAGGGGGAGAATCCCAAGAAAATAAGATACAAAATGGTTGCCAAAAAGAAAACCCCTTCCAAAGTGCCAAAACGTTTTCTCAAACGTGTTGCCCAAACCAATATGCCCATTACCCACCTTCTTTCTTTGACCAAGGATCCCCTTCTCCCTCTCTATCTCATTCATCCTCCCACTCTGACTACCACACCCCATCTGATATATAATCTTCTTTACCCCCTGCCTTTCAAGAATGGACCACAAAACCATCTGTAGGCCAAGCCATCTCTACATCTGTCCTCAGAGATCCAACCCCCTCACCACCTAAATCCAACTGCGTCCAAACACCACCTCCTTCTCCCATACATCAAACCCCTCCTCCTGCCAAAACTCCTACCCCTCCTACCTCACCCTAACAACAAAAAACCCCTCCACTATCTGTTCACACTACCCAGACAAATTCTCCCACAAACTCCCATCCTAAGACCTCCAACTACCACTATTCCTCCAACAATCCATACCGCTCCCATCCCAACCGCCCCCATTACTTTACCCCAAACACTACCCATTCCACCCCAAACCTCCCAACCGCATACGATCCCAACCACCCATATATTCTAAACACTTCATTCCCAACTACCCCAAACTTCACTCCCTACCCAATCCCCACCTATCATTCAAATCGCTCCTCCTACCTTTTCTCAACCGCCTCCTTCCTTCACTCATATTCCCTCCTCCTCAACCGCTCCAACAGATTACTCCCAAATTCTTTCAACCTTACACCTTATCCAAAACTAGCTCCTGTCAATCAAGGTCACATGATCAAGGTCACTCCCTACCCAATCCCCACCTATCATTCAAATCGCTCCTCCTACCTTTTCTCAACTGCCTCTTTCCTTCACTCATATTCTCTCCTCCTCAACCGCTCCAACAGATTACTCCCAAATTCTTTCAACCTTATACCTTATCCAAAATGAGCTCCTAGTCAATCAAGGCCACATTATCAAGGTCACTGAATCCAACCGCTTTCTAGTAGATTTAAACCGCTCTCTTCAAGCCAGGGTTGATTCTCAAACCCAAGAGATGGTTATCCTGAAATCCCAGTTGATGGATGCCATTAAGGGGGAGAGAACAACACCTTCAACCGTTGACAACCCAAATGCAAACATTGTTAAGGCCACTATTGAATCAAGCCTAACCAATTTTAAACAGTAGTTAGCCAACAATGTAGTTGAGTTCATTGGAGACTTTGCTACCAGTGAACAGGTTAAGAATATGCTTGCAATTGTTGGAGACCTGATTTGTGATACCATTAAGTAGGACTTAGAAAAGATGAAGACTGAGCTGATTGAAGCTCTAAATTCTAGATCGCAACCAGATTTTGACCTCAGATCTGTGTTGGATTCCATGCAAGCCAGTCTTCAGGAAGAAATAGATATGCTCAAAGGGGAGCTAAATGTGAAGTTGAACATCATTGAAGACAGTCTTAAAGCCAAAATCAACACCCTCAATGATGAAGTTAATGATAGAATGGAGAACCTCAAGGAAGGTTTCAACTCTAAACTTAGCTCCAAAATTAATGAGCTAAAAACTTCCTTGAAGGAAAACTCAGTAGATCTAGAGCCAGTTCAAGATGTCATATCTGCTCAGAATGCTGCAGTTCAGGGGGAGATCCACACTCTGTTTAATTCTCTCAACTCCTCCTTCCTCCTTCAACTTGATGAGCTCAAGGAAAATGTTGTGGCCAACACCAAAGCAGTTGGTGCAACCAATTCAAATTTTGCCCATTCAGTGAATGCTTTGAGAGAAGTTGAAACTGCTCAAGCAGGGATTGCAGAAGAAGTAAGAAGACTCAGGAAGACTCTTCAATCTGAGAATTCAGTCTATCAACAAGGACCGCAGGTAGCTGAGCACGTCGTGGACGAACCGCCCCAGCAACCGCGTCGTCAATGAACTGCTTCTTATGTAATTTTTTGTTAAACAATTCCTTGCTTGTTAGACCACACTCTCCTTGTATCTTTTATTGTCTAACTCTTTTTGTTTTGGAGATGTTGTATTTTGCTTTCCTACCCTTGTAATTTGTAACTTCAAAGGTAGTAACCTTGTTCATATCAAACTACTTGTTTGTAAAACAATGAAACTGCATTGTTTCAAAACCTCATTCAAATTTTCTTCACTTAAAATCATATTTTTGAATTGAAGTTTAAACATTCAGTTTAAATCGCACTTTAAACTTAAACTCATATTTTTCAAGTGCACTGAATGCATTTCTATACTTTTAAGTTGTAAGTTTTTCAATCTTTCAATAGTATAATAATCTATAACTTAAGCTAGTGTGTGCATTGACTTGGGACATGACTTACCATGTTAATTCTTATGGACATATTTTTACCAAGTACAATGTTTGCTTTTGTTATAGTAGGTAATGGCATCAATCAAATAGGGGGAGATTGTTGGGTATGCATACTTTAACCCTCCTAGCTTTAGCTTAGATTTGATTGATTCCATAACCTCATCTCTACTTCGTCTGCCATAGCTCTGAATCGATTGTAATAACTTAGAGTTATTTCATTTTTTTCTTGCTCGATGTTTGCAAGATCTGTCAGTTTTTTCTTTCTTTTTCTCACTGTAGCAAAGTTGTACAGGAACCTTCTACTCATGATTTTCCAGCTATCGATGTTTCCCCTCTTTTGTTCACGGAACCAGGATAAAGCAGTTCCGGAGAAGGTACTTGCAAAAGCCTTGCAGAGAATATCATCTACCTTGGTGAGGAGGGCCATGGTGGATTCAAAACTTTGCACATGGTCCCGTGCATCTGTGGTTCCTGCATATTTTTTAAAATTGAGGATTTTAAAAGCAGGATTGGGAGATAGATCATTAATCCGCTGGGAGAAAGGATGAGTGGCACTGGTATCATCATCCACTTCCTTCCTCCCCATTTCCATTTCATCTAGTCTCTTTTTCAAGAGGAGAATATCTCTTGCATCGAGGAGAGGGAGCATGACAAGGTGGGGATTTTTGCCTTGCCTGACTAAGCCTTGCTCTCAAGTCAGTAGAATTAACCTTCTGTTCCCTCTGATGGTTCAGATGATTTCTCAAATCCTCATTGTTTCGTGCATTTCCATGTACAGGAGCCTTATGATGAGGAGGGATATCTTGAGGGTTTTGCTTGGATCCACCAGCAATGCCATGATGAGGGGGATGTTGGCTAGGAGGAAGATTTTCTCTATTCTCCCGACTACCACGCCTGTCAAGATGACTCTCCCCTCCAAGGGAATTTTCAGTCCTCGTAGGCCTCATGAATTTAGCCAGGGATTGCTTAGGATCCAATTGTAACAAGGCATTTTATGTTTCATAAATGCGTTGCAGAGTTTCCATATGTTGATGCAGGAGATTTTTGCAATCAATCTGTTAGGGGGAAGCTCCAGTTGCCCCCTGGGTGGCGCTACTCCCCGTCTGGCTACCAGCAGGCCTCCCTCGGCGCCAACGACGAGAAGGGTTTAGCAATGCTCCCTCGGTTACTGGTTGTGCCCTAAAATGCAGATTCATTCATAGGGGCGGCAGCCCATCAATCAATGGTGGAGGAGGAGGCAGTTCCCTATTGGCAAGAGGAAAAGCAGTACTAGTGTTACCATGAGTCTCCTCCACATGAATATTATCCAAATCAGGAGTAATAATACTAGCAATATGTCCGTCTTTCATTAGGATTAGGAGTGTGGAGCAAAATTTTTTAAGCTATTCACCGGATGATACGAATCGCTTTCCGACAATGGAACAAAACTGATGATGCCAAAAACGTTCGGATCAGCACAAATCTAGCGGCATGTTGTATCATGTATGTTTGAATAGCCTGAAAAAGATGAACAAACACGTAAACTAAGTCGGGGCTTCACCTGCGAAGGCCCTCCGGCGTGAGAGTAAGTATTTGTGTGATATATAGAGAAATTAATTGACAAAAGTTAAGAGTCAAAAGATGCGTTACCAAAATAATTTTAATTATGGCTTGTATTTATAGGCATAGGATTGTAGAGTCTATCTTTGATTAGAAAGTTGTGTGTGAGGAGGTTATAATCCTAGTGGGATTATAACTTCACACAATCCTTGTTTGAGTAAAATTATGTAATATCATTCTGCATGTGTGCATAGGAGGCACGCGACTCGGCATGTGATACTTGGTCGGCCTGATTTGACGTCGAGGAAGAGATGAGCAAGGATAGGGAGGCTCATTTCCTCACTTTGTTGATAACCGAGGAGGAACTCCTCGTCTTCTAATGAGACCTATGTCGGCCTTACTGGATTCCTTGCTTGGCATATGAGAATGTATTATGTGCCTTAGTCATTATTCGATCTGCTATTTCTAGGTCGATATAGTGGGAATGAAGAGTAGTCATGACGAGTAAAGGTGATGAAGACTCACTCTATTTATCGTAATTGAGAGTTGTATGGATCATATTTTGGGTCCAATCCATTGGGCATTGCCCGACCATAACCCACGTTCGTAACTCGATTTATACCGTTCATTAATATTTATAATAGTAAAACAGTAATATAGTCAAAGTTTAGTTAAATTGAGTTGTTTATAAAAATTAAAGTGTTGCCAAATGAAACTATCTTTTCTAAAAAGGAGTAACTAGTAACTACTGCCATTCTGGTTAAGTACAACTGCCCCATAATACATACTCTACTTGATCTACAGTTGCTGCTCTAGGAAGAATCACTAATGTAGTGTCATTCACAAATCTATACTTCTTTCTTCATCTTTTGTTGAAGGGATTATTTTTGACTTTTCTTAGATTTTAACATTTTTGTGCCATTGAACCGTAAATTAAATATTAGACTAACAATTAGATTTGATTTTTTTATTAATAAGAATATTAAGTTTTGGAATTGGGAAATAACGATTGCAAAAAAAAATTAAATCTCTTTTGCCTAGGCTAGGATTCGAACACAGGTACCTCCACGTGCGTACAAGGGCATTATTGCTGCACTCCTTAACCACTTGGACACTGTACTTTCTAGACATACAGTTAAACACTCTCAACCATGACTTTGTAAAAGTTATGGTTGGGATGTTTTGTGATGCCACCTTGGCAAATGCCATGACTTAAAGTCATATGGCTGTAGATGGACTAAGAGCCAGTGCACTAACATCTGCATCCCTTGGCAAACAGGCCATACAACTAAACACACTCCCCATCAAATCTAAAGACCAGCGAACTAACATCTGCATCCCTTGGCATATCAAATAGAGCAACAATAAACATAGTCTTAGAAAAATTGTGTATTAATGTAAATGAGAAATTGATATTTTCTAATTAAAGTGGAATATAAGCTGTGATCTTTGGGTTTGTGGATAATTAACAAAATTTTGAATTCCTTTAAAAGGAATTATAAGACTTTTATATTTGAATTGTTACAAGAACAAATATGGGTTATTTATCATAATTGCTCTTTTAATCATGAATTGATTTCTCTAATTAAGTTAGAGAATACTCCCTCCGTCCCAACATAAGCTTCCCACTTTTGGCATTGCACGCAAATTAAGAAAATGGGTGGGAAGAAAAAATGTTGTGAGTGTAATTTGAAAATAGGAGAGAGAATGAGTTGAGGAAATAGTAAATTTGAAAAGTGTTGTGAGTGTAATAGTGAATTAGGAGAGAGAATGAATGGAGGAAATAGTAAAAATTTTTTGCCAAAAAAGGAAAGTGAAAGCTTTTAACGGGACACCCAAAATGGCAAAATGAGAAGCTTCGGCTGGGACGGAGGGAGTATGTAACAACACAAATCATAATGTTGAGGTTAATTATACACGGTTAATGTCAATTAATCCTAAATTCCCTACATGTTTTTCATATATTTTGTTGTTATCTCTTTTTCTTGGCTATTAATAAGAAGTAAGAAGAAAAGGAATAATAGATAGAAGAAGAGATAATAGAGATAGAGAAGATGTTGATAGAAAATTCTTAAGTGTTGTAAAATGTATAGTATAGGAATTTTCACTCGTCAAAATATTTTTCTTGATCTATTTGAATTTCTTGTTGGTGATATTGTTCAAGAAACACTCAATTCGCCGGGAGTCTCAAGTGCTAAGTTTTACCCGGTTAATACGTTCTATCCTGAGAGATTAACTCACGTGGAAGTCTTGAGAACTATTAGAGAGGGGGACGAATTGGTTTTAAGGAAAGTGTATAACACGACTCGTACACACGTGAATCAAGATGACTTACATAAGGTTTTCTCTTTTCATTTTCTAATTTATATTGTAAATTGTATTTCAATTTTATTGTAATCCTTTCATATTGTGCTGATTATTTAAGATTTTTTCCAACAATCTTAAAACTAAACTCTTATTGAGAAAGGATTGCAGATTGAGGAAAGCTCGTGTCGTGGTTGCTACGGCGTAGGGATGAAAAGATATGGGAAACAGAGGAAAAGAAGGAAATTTCCAGCACATTTTTTCAATGATCAGTTGTGGTAAAATTTCAATTCTCAATTTATTAACCATTGGATCGAGCTCAAATTGGGTGAGCAAGTTTTATACTCATAGAAGAACATTATGGACGGTGAAGATCGGATTCTAATATCCGTAGAAGGAGATATAAAATTCGCAGAAAAACAGTTTTTGTGAATTAAAACACTAATATTAATTTCTCTTGTTTAATAAGATTAACCAAGGTGGAAAAGTAGATGGCCCGTGACATCAAAGATGATTCAATGATTGTATAAAATAGTTGTGGGGATGCCACCTCTAGTGTTTATACAATGAATGATATGTTTCTTATGGTTCATGAGAATAATAGTGAGAAAAATTGAAAATTACGTTGGAACTAAGTTGAGAAGATGAACGTTGAAAAGATGTGTCTTTAACGTTGCATTTTATCAATTATGTGTTGAAAAATATGATAGGGCTTCTTGAAATGAGTTGTTAAATCCTATTATTGTCAATAGTGACAAAAGTTATAAAGATAAAAACAATAGAGATTCTTGAGAAGTTGTTGAATTCTATTGTTTTAAATATTGACAAATGTCACATGAACTAAAACCATAGGACTTCTTGCAAGAAGTAGTTAAAACATATTATTGAAATATGTGACTAATTTCATAAACATAAAAACAATAGAACTTATTGAAGAAAGTTGTTAAATTTTATTGTTGTTGATGATGACAAATGACACAAAACATTTAGAATGAGGACTTCTAAAAAAAACTGTGTATTATTTAAATAAGAATGTGACTTTTCTCCAATTTAGAGATACTCGAATATGAGACCTTTAAAGTTTGGAATAATTAACCTACAATTATAATTTCATTAAAGAATTTAGAAGTTAATAAATATGGGTTGTTGTAAGAAATAAATTGTGTTAATTCTCCTATTGAATTAATAATTTATTTTTGAATTTAATTCTCTAATTATATTAGAGAGTTATATTTGTAACAACAAAGTTATAATTATTGAAAATTAAAGCCAATGTTTGATAAATGCTCTTTTTGTGTGGAGACAAATCTCTAATGTAATATGGTTGTTCCAAGTAAACCGGATCACAATAGTGAGAAGTTAAAAAATTTTGTTGACCTCGACTTTAAGTGATGGAACCAAAAGATGTTATAATTGACCACACTTAACTTAGAGATGTTTCTTATAAAAGATTCTAATAAGTTGGGTGAAAATAAGATGGATGTTGAATCCGTGAGTGCGTTTTAAGCGAATTTCTTTTGTCGTAACTATATATTTAACGGATTGTCGGATTCGTTATATAACATATATAATACCAAGAAAACGACAAAAGAATTGTGGGAGTCGTTGAATTATAAATGTAAAATCGAAAATGTGGATGCAATGAAATTCATCATAGGCAACTTCATTGATTTTAAAATAGTGGATTACATAAACCGTAAAAAGTAAAATGAAAGAATTGAAAATAGTATTTTATGAAAATCATGTCGAGTAAATGGTGTTGAGTGAAATTCTCAAATGACGACAATAATTGAGAAATTGCTTCACACTTGAAAGTATTTCAAGAATCACCTCAAACTTAAATGATTATAAATTAATATTGAGGTGTGTGCTATTTGTATTTGTGTTGGAAAAGAGGATAAAACTTTAGAGAAGAAGTTGTCTAACACTTCTTGTGACGAAAGCAAATGTGGTAGAGCATACCGAAATGCTTAAGGCAAATACAAAGCTATTAAATTTTGTTTAAAAAGTCAAACTTGTTTGAAAAAGTCAAGCATATAAATTGTGTCTTGAGAGACAACGGTGATTTCATCAAGAATAATATTTATGATGTTTGAATAAATGAAAAGGAATGGTGTTCAAGTGATCAATAATGAGAATAAATCTTGTTATATGGTCAAAATAGATCCAAATAATACTTATCAAATATGTGTTTGAAGTTATAATCAAAGAATATTGATATTTGAGATTTGAATATTATTCACACACATGGTGGTAAAATGTAAGTTTTTGCCTTTACCGTTACTTGATAAAAAAATGTTGTATCTTATCTTTTTAAAAGAAATGTTGGAAATCAACTTAATAAACAAATAGTAATAAAACACAACTAAGTATAGTTTGTGTATAAGTTAGACTAAAGATTATTGATTGTATATTTGTTGGGTATGCTTACAATAGTAGTGTTTATAGAATTCTTATTTATTAATCCAAGATTAATTGTATACCCAAGAATAATATAATGGAATCTTTAAAAGCTTCTTTATTTAATAATATGTTTCTGTATAAATTAAGAGATGAGGGAAACTTATTTAAACAGATTCATGATTCAATAGAATAAGAAAGAACTTATCATGAGGAAATGATTAATAAGAGGTAAGACCTCGACATAGCAAACGAGGTAGGATAAAAAATTTAATGACCCAGATTTTCTAACCTCTATGCTAGAAAGTGAATCAAAGTTATAAAGGCATTGAGCGTTTCGGAAGAAACTTTGTAAAAATAAGTCATTAAAATTGAGATTGATTCCATCATAGAAAATTACACTTGGGAATTGGTGGAAGTACCTCCAGGTGGTAATCACTAGGATATAAGTGAAATTTTCAAAAAGGGAAAATGAAGGCCGATGGAACAATCAATGAGTAAAAGGCTAGACTTGTAATTAAGGGTTACAAGAAAAATGAAAGCCTTGATTACTTTTATACTTATTCTCTTATCACGAGAATAAAGATTTGTATTTGCAATTTCTGCATAGCAAAATTTGAAATACATCAAATGGATGTAAAATAACATTTCTAAATGTAGATTTAGTAGAGAAAATTTACATAGAACAACCGGAAGGGTTTGTTATACATGAGAAAGGAAAGAAAGTGTCCAAAATGTACACAATAATCAAATGATGTTGATAATGAATATTAGCATTTTTGCTAATTTCAGGAGTACCCGAAAATGTGGGGGAGAGTATACTTTGAAAAAATAACTATCTTTGAAAATGTTACCCCAAGAAAACAATGAAATCTTCACATGAAGTATGGATATTGAAATTACCCGGGGTTCGCGCGCAGCGACCGCGGTTGTCTTTCGCGGGTTTTGGTGTTTGAGACCTCGCTTTCGGGAAGGAGAGGAGTCGCCATGCGGTTTTGTATTTTGAGCCCAAACGTTGAAAAACGACTTAGTGAAAAGGGGTGTCGTTTTTATTGGTAGCAAAAACTTAGGAAAAGGCTTTGAAATGGGGTGTCGTTTTTATTGGCAGCAAAAACGAGGAAAAAGCTATTTTAGTACCAGAGATTGTTAGGTTCGGAGGTCACGTTACGTTTCGGGAAGAGTATTTTGAGATCACCCGAAACGCCTCGTATGACGAGTCTTTCTACCATTCTCGAAAATGTGTGCGTGTGTGTGTGTGTGTTTGCATTTTGAAAATGGGGGCTTGAATGACAAGATTAATCTTTGTTTGAATGTCAAACGTTGATTTTGTGATTCTTTTGAGAAAAAGCGAGCGTTTGAATGACAAACGTCGGTTTTGGAGTTTTTAGGAAAAAGTGGCACGAGTGATGATTTTGAACTGTTAACTTAATTGTCAAATGTTGACTTTTAAGAAAGGAGCGTTTGAATGTCAAACGTCGGATTTTTGAGTTTGAAGATGATCGTTTGGATGCCAAACGTCATTTCGCGCGTTTTGAAAGAGAGTTCGAATGTCGAACTCCGGTTTTGAACCGGACATTTCATTGTTAGCTATTTTACGGGAAAAAACATTAAATGAGATTTTGAATGTCAAATGTCGGGTTTTAAGTTTGAAGATGATTGTTTGGATGCCAAATGTCATTTCGCGCGTTTTGAAAGAGAGTTCGAATGTCGAACTCCGGTTTTGAACCGGGCATTACATTGTTAGCGATTTTACGAAAAAAAGCATTAAATGATATGCGATCAACGAATCGTTTTTGCGACTCGGACTTTGATAAGTAAATACTATCACGAGCCAAACGGCTTGGACTTGTAAATGACAGTATTTAAAGTGCGGTATCGACGGAATCAAACGACCCGGATTTTAAAAGTGCGTTAAGTAAATAGCATTCAACGGATCAAACGATCCGGACCGTTAAATGACTATCACGAACCAAACGCTTCGGACTATAAAGTTGCGTAAAGTAAATGACGTTCAACGGATCGAACGATCCGAAATTGTAAATGACATGAAAAGTAAAGGAACGGGGCCTGAACGCTGTTTTAACCCGAGATTACTTCTCTTACGGGAAGAGAAGAGGATCCGGGACTAAAACGTATCGAACCCCGTTGACGGTGACGTCTACATTTCGACAACGTTCGACCGAAACGGTTGTAGCGACTGGCATGTAAACCGAGACAAAATGAGTGTTTAGGGAGAGAGAGTGTTACCTGTGGCTAGGGGTTGACTCTTTTGGCTCGGGAGGCGTATACGGGATACGATTTAGTGTTTGGAACGGTGTTTCGAGGTTGTTTGGTTTGTATTTGTTTGAAATACGAAGTTTTCATGCGAATCGAGGCGAAACGGGGCTCGGGAGAGGGTGAAACCAGTTTGGGCCGTGGCTACTTGTAAAAATGGATATGTTTTTTTCCTCTTCAAAATGTTTGACAGTCCTCTGTATTTATAGGTGAAAATTGCAAAAGAGTCTGGACGGACTCAACTTGAATTTCAGGGGGTCTTTTGGTCTTTTGGAAACTGGAAGGGCTTGTTGGCAATTCTGGTTTTTCCTGCAAAACAGTCCGGACGGACTGTGACAACATCTCAGGGGTATTTTGGTCTTTTCACTCTGAAATCTGATTGATTATGACAGGAGGGCTGTGGCATGCGTGCTACATGCCCCTTTGACTCACCAGGGCATGGTTTTTCGTTCCATTATTCCCGATTTTGTCCGTTTTTTAAATAACAGTCCGGAAAATGTCCGAAACGCCCCCGGAAAGTGTCGAAAAGTGCGTTTTTCAAGAGAAGCTGTGCTTTTACGTGCGACGACATGTGTTGAGTACGCTTCGACATTGGGATGCACGGGGCAGTTCCGGGACGTCTTGTTGGCTTGAGAACGGGGAGCTTAACGGGTTCCGGTTAACTTGGAGCGGGCCAGTTAACGGATTCCGGTTAACTTCTAACGGATTTTGGCGATCCGGATTTGGGTACTTACAGTTAGCCCCTCAGCGACGTCACTTTCGAAGGAAGTGGGGTCGTTGAAAAAGATAAGGATCCAAATCGGGGGATGCCTTACTTTGAGAGACCTGAGAGGTCAGATGGCTGGACCCTTAGCGAAAGGATTCCTACGTATCCCGAGCGGGAATCAAGACGATCGTAGTTCGTAGGTGTAAGGGCCGCGCGTGGGGACCTTGACCTAAGCGAGACTGTTGTGAGGCGTCTAAACCTGAGTGAGACCATTGTGAGGCATCTGAACCTGAATGGAGACTATTGTGAGGCGTCTGAACCTGGGTGGAGACTATTGTGAGGCGTCTGAACCTAAGATTTACGAAACATTCGAGGGCGTGTGGCGCCTCAGACCGAGATTGCTGAAACTTACGAGGGCGTGTGGTGCCTCAGACCGGGATTGCTGATACTTCAGAGGGCGTTTGGCGCCTCAGACCGAGATTACTGAAACTTACGAGGGCGTGTGGTGCCTCAGACCGAGATTACTGATACTTACGAGGGCGTGTGGTGCCTCAGACCGAGATTACTGATACTTACGAGGGCGTGTGGCACCTCAGACCGAGATTACTGATACTTACGAGGGCGTGTGGACCGGGATTACGAGGATGTGTTTGTCCTGAGATGAAGGCGTTCGTGCCTTGAGATTGATTTTGTAAGGCATTCGTGCCTTGGGTGCTGGACTTATGATGACGGCCAGGTTTTATCTGCTGGGGATAGGGTGGCAATGATGGGAATGGTTGCGTTAAACTGGCGTTTTAACAACACGAAAGGATTGACGTTCTAACGACGGGGTTAGGAATGGGATGTGATCTCGGGAGAGACTAACACATTGCTGGGGATAAGCGTCCAGAGTTCTAACGAGGCCAGTTAGGAACTGGGGGGTTCATTTGACGTTTCCTTTTAGACAGATAGTCTTAGGATCCTGCTGGGGAGGAATGTTCGGGCTTACGATGATGGCCGAAGAGGGATTGTTGTGCGGGCTTACCTTGATGGCCGCTGAATTGGGATGGTCGGGCTTACGGTGACTGCCGGGGAAGTGATTGTTCACTTGCTGGAGTGAAAAGGTATTCGTACTTACGAAGATGGCCGAAGAGGGATTGTTGTGCGGGCTTACCTTGATGGCCGCTGAAATGAGATGGTCGGGCTTACGACGACTGCTGGAGAGATGAATGTTGGTGAAAACCAATGAGAATTTTGACGTCTGGAGACGGAATTGTGATTTAACGTTCGAAGACGGCTTGGAATTTAACGTCTGGAGACGAAACGTTAGTGAAAACTAACTGAAAATTTAACGTCTGGAGACGGAATTGTGATTTAACGTCCGAAGACGATTTGAGATTTAACGTCTGGAGACGAAATGTTAGTGAAAACTAACTGAAAATTTAACGTCTGGAGACGGAGTTGTGATTTAACGTCTGAGGACGGTCTGAGTTTTAACGTCTGGAGACGAAACGTTAGTGAAAACTAACGGGAAATTTAACGTCTGGAGACGGGGTTGTGATTTAACGTCCGAAGATGAGACTGAGCGTTTGAATGTCAAACGTCGGTTTGGGACGGAAATGAGCATTTGAATGTCAAATGTCGATTTGAGATTTAACGTCTGGAGACGAAATGTTAGTGAAAACTAACTGAAAATTTAACGTCTGGAGACGAAATTTTGATTTAACATCCGAAGACGAAACGTTAGTGAAAACTAACGGGAAATTTAACGTCCGGAGACGGGAATGTGATTTAACGTCCGAAGACGATTTGAGATTTAACGTTAGGAGACGAAATGTTAGTGATGTTGGGTTTTATGGGTCCATGCGCAGTGGAATTAAACATCTAATAACACAAAACCCAAGAGCCTAGGATCCTTTCTATACAATTAAATTGAATTGCTATGAGATAGAATTTACCAACCTTTATTGCTTTCCGTTCTTGAGCTATCGAACAATTATCAATGTGATTTTGAATCACAATACTTCGATCTTCAAGACTTGAATCTTCAGATTGCTTTGGACAATTTGAACTCTAGGCCTTGATCGTTGAACGAGCGAAGACCCTCTAGTAGTATCCACACGTTAGAATGAACCAAGAACAGTTCTTGAGAATTTCTAGATTCTTAAACCTATGGAAGAAATATTGAGAAACCCTTTTGTGATTTTTCTTGAGAAATTTCGGCTCTGTTTTGGCTGCTCACAAACTCATATTTATACTACCATAGTATTAATATTAGTGCCCTAATCGTATTAGAAAACTTAAGATGTAAACGCCTCTTGGCATGAAGTGTCGCGCGGCGACATATTCCAGTTTGGCTAGTTATGTCGCGCGACTGGACGAGTCATCTGGACATATTCTGTTGCGTGACACCTTAATCCAGATCAGGAATTCTCAATCATTTCTTCCTTTGGTTTAACCAATTCATTCTAGTTGTGTGTGACCCAATAGGATTATATTATGTTGGCAATGAGCTCGATCATATCGACCCTCATAATACATAAGCGGACTCTAGCAAGCCATTATGTCTACCCAATTAATATAACGTAAGAGTTCACGTTTCCAATGGTACACTTCCATTTCTCTCTTTGTCTCACGATGTTATATTGAACATAAGTCATGGTCCACGTCAACTTGTGTTTGTTCAATGCTTTCTCGTTGTTGAGTATAATGATAGTCCAATCACATTGGGGTATGGCCATACACTTTCATCATTATCACTCATCGAGGGGCCCAAGCAAAACATCTCTCTTTCGAGGGACAAATTCCATCTTGACTTATCATCCTTCCCATCATGAATCCGATCATGCCAAAGATAGCCTTTATAAATATCGTGTTAAGATATCGTTTGACTAAAATCGAACATGACTTTCATCATATGTAAGGTTATGATAATCTTTGGTCTAGGGACTAAATGAAGCGACCATATGAGATTTAATTATGACATTTGACCATGACATAAATCTCATACGGGTCAAGTCCAGTGACTTGTTCTCTAACAAGTACCCATAAATTTAATGTGCATCTCTATGAATATAATCATCATATGATTATCCATTAACATTTATACTAATTATTCACTTAATAATTAGGGATGGAGATTATTACAATAAATATTCAAAATATATAATAATCAAATAATAAACTTTCTCTACAATCAAGGATAAAGATGATACATAACGGTTTAAGTTAAACATAACTAAAGCCTAGGGCATTACACCAACAGTCTCCCACTTGCACTAGGCTCCATATATGTATCGAATACTCATGGACCTAACATGACCATCATGCTTCTGCCTGTGCGAGGGTCTTTGTAAGTGAATCCCCAATGTCATCATCGGTCGATACTTTGCATATCTTAACGTCTTCTCATTCTTTATGAATTCCTCGAAAAAACGTCTAAGTATGTGTTTGGATCGCTGTTGTGACCTTGGTTCCATTGTTTGCACAAATGGCACCATATTTATCACAACAAAGTTCCACCGATTAGTGATACTTGGAACATTTCCAAAACACTAAATGAACTTTTGATCCAAACTGCCTCTTCTTGCTACATCATATGTTGCTAGAACTTGGCCTTAGTAGTAGAATCGGCTACAATTTTCTGCTTGGAATTCTTCCAATTAAAACTGCACCTTTAACAAGCATAAACACAAACTAATTGCGATTTTAAATTAACTTTGTCAGTTTGGAAGCTAGAATCTATGTAACCCTTACAATAAGATTATCTTCCAACCTTTCAAATCCCAAGAACGTATCCTTAGTTCTTCTTATGTACTTAAGGATCATCTTGACTGTCATCCAATGGTCTCAATAGGATCAAATTGGTATCGACTCTTCATGTTCAAAGCATACGAGACGTCGGGTCTAGTACAAATCATGGCATACATGACAGATCCAAATGCCGGAGCATATAGAACTTCATTCATTCCCTTTTTGCTCATCAGTTGTCATAAGACAATGAGTATTGCTAAGAGAGACACCATGACCCATTGACAAGTTGCTTTTCTTAGACTCTTCTAAGAACCTTGTCAATGTGAGTATTTTAACTCAAACCAATTTATCCTTTTAGATCTATCTATATAGATCTTGACGCCAAGGATGTAAGCGGCTTCACCCATATCTTTCATTGAGAAACCTTTCCTTGACCAAGACTTGACAGTCTTAAGTGTCGGAACTTTGTTTTTCCAATGAGTAAGATATCAATGTAATAAAACAATAGAAATGATACTACGCTCCTACTGAATTTCATGTATACACAAGATTCATCTTCGTACTTGATGAAATCAAACTATTTGACCAATTCATCAAAACGAAGATTCCAATTCCTCGAAGCTTGCTTCAACCCATCTTATGGATCTTTACAACATGCATACTTTATTAGAATTTCTCGGATCGACAAAACTTCGGGTTGTGTACCATACACATCCTTAATAGTCTTTCCATTTTAAAGAAAGCCGTTTGACATCCATTTGCCATAACACACAGTCACAATATGCGATAATGGCAATTGAAACTCTAATAGACTTTGGCATTGTAACTGGCGAAAAGGTTTCAACATTGTCTATACTATGAATTTGCCCAAATCCTTTTGCTACAATCTTTAGTCATGAAAGTATACACCTTCCCATCCATGTCGGTCTTGAAGACCTTCTTGCACCTTATGGTTTTTACACCTTTAGGTGGATCAATCAAGTTCCAAACTTGATCATTAGCCATAGATTGTAATTCGGACTTTATGGCCTCTTGCCATTTTTTCGAATCAGGAGAGGACATCGCTTCTTGATAGCAAGTAGGATCGTCATTTTCAATGACTTCCACTTCATCACTTTCCGCAACGAGAAATCAATATTTCTTGAGTTCGGATCATGACCTATCCAATCTACGATGGACTTGTGCATCTTGAACCAGTTCCACAACTCCTTGTGAACTTGGTTCCGTATCCACTCTTGGTTTCATATTATTTTCGGGTTCTTGAACTTCTTCAAGATTAATTTTACTCCCACTAGATTCTTTATTGAGAAACTATTTCTCAAGAAATGAATTGTATAGAGCAACAAACATTTTGTTCTCTTTGCGGTTGTAAGATTAATTTCCGATAATAACCTTTGTCAGATTTGGTGCTAACTTATCAGAGACAAGTCTCTTCTTATAAGCTTTGCAAACCCAAATCTTCATGAAAGACAAACTAAGTTTTCTTCCATGCCACATCTCATGTGGGGCCTTAGGAAGCGATTTAGTAAGGACTCAATTCAGTGTAACAACATTATTTCTAATGCATATCCTCAAAAGGAAATAGGAAAGTCAAATTGACACATCATCGAACGAACCATGTCTTACAAGGTTCAATTCCTCCTATCAGACATACCATACAATGTGGCGTTCTGGGTGGAGTCAACTCTGAAATGATTTCAGTTTTGAGATGATTGTCAAACTCTTGGCTCAAATATTCATCACCTCGATCTAATCGAAGTACTTAATATTTTTGCCAAGTTGTTTTGTACTTCATCTTGAAATGTTTGAAACATGTCAAACGATTCACCCTTTGGACTTCATCAGATAGACATAGTCATATCTAGATAAGTCATCGGTGAATGTGATGAAACACCAAAATCCTCCCCTAGCAATGCTGCTTAATAGTCCACATACATCTCATGTATAATGACCAATAAGTCACTAGCCCTCCCACTACTCTTAGTGTAGGGTGGTTTGGTCAATAATCCCAATAAATAAGATCCACATTCCTCAAATGATTTAGAATCATATGAGTCTAAAAGTCCATGTTAATGGAGTTTAGATATATGTTTCTTATTTATTTGACCAAACCGGCAATGCCATATGAACGCGTTGTTCATATTATTCGGTTTAGATTTCCCATTCATATTATAGATATCTTCAATATTATTTTGTTTCTCATAATCTAGGATATGAAGACCATTAAATGACATATGCAATACAATAAGGCATATCATTAAATGAATATAAAACTTCTTATTCTCAATAAAATTATATTCTTCATCATCCATACAAGAAACGAAAATAATACTCCTACCCAAATCCGGAACTCAGTAACATTTGTTCGAAACAAGTACTAGTTCACTTGGTAAATTGACTTCATAAGTCCCTATGGTCAATGTAGCAACTATTGCTCCATTCCCGCGCATAGGTTTAATTCACCTTCTTTGAGCAGCTTTCTATTCTTTGTTCCTTGCACATTTTTCGACAAATGTGGGATCCAATCCGGTATCATATACCCAAGAACAAAAAGTCGAAAGGAAAATATCTATCATATATATACTTGAAGCAGTAGCAATCATATTGCCCTTCTTCACCTTTTAGGCCCTTCCTAATAAGCCTTGCAACTTTGCTTCCAATGACAATCTTATTACAATGGTAGCAAAATGCATCCTTTTCAGACACTTTGGGTTTAGCCTCTTCGGCTTTGGCAACTTTTTCCCTAGGTTTAGCAACTTTTGCTTTACCTACTTTACCTTTCCTTTATGAACCCCTTTCTTGTGTTAACCATTAACACACTTGCGGATTGCTCCTTTTTGCATCTCATGCATTAGGAACCTTCACCACAACATACACCTTTGCCTAACTTGCACTTGGAATATTTCCTTTGTGCGTTGTGCTTAGAACAAAAGCAGTTACCATGTGCTCAAGGTTCTTCATAAGAATCTTTGAACATGGAGGCAAGTATAAGATAAGCAATATCATTAGAATCATCAACATATTTCTAATGTTGCTCATTATCTGCCCTTTCAACATTTACAGTGGGTTCAGTAGGAATGGATTCATCAAGAACGTACACATTTGCCTAAGAACCATTCTTTAGGCTTCTGATCCAGTCAGAATTATCTGTATCGTTCCTTCCGAACTTTGTCCTTCATAAGGACGAATCACAATTTATTGTGTAATGCTACATCTACAACAAAATATGCAAATTATAAGAACACATATCAATATCAACACATTTATTATCTAAGAGAAAATCATGTATTTCATAAATACTCCCACTAAATTATACACCTTCCAATGCAAATAAGCATAATATAATTTAATGGGCTAAGATCCAACTTTAATTTAATCTCAAGTACGCTATGGCGCACCGCTCAAGATTAAAATTAATTAGGTAGAAAACATCAATCATATCGTATATGACTCTTAGATCTTTTATGAGATTTATTAAAGACATCATATGTCTAAGCATATTTTAATCTCATCTTATGCCTTTGGTCCAAAACCATTTTGATAACCCAATTAAGTTCATCCACTTTAAACGTATAGGAACCACCATTTCCTCATCTTGCTCGCACAATGAATAGAATCAAAGCACCTTGCTATGGCAAGCCCACCCAAAACTATCCGAGTGGTCTCAAGTGTTTTAATCATGGATTGTCATAAAGAACTTAAAAGTTAAATGAAGGTTCTTTAAAGCAGATTATAAGCATATCAGCAAACATAATCATAATCGCGCACCAGGTAAGTTCCTAGGAAAATAGGTGAGCCACAAGGACTACTTAAGTACCAAATTTCTCCTTCGACAGAACTCTCCTAGACATGCACAATTAGACTACCAGCTTTGATTTGCAACATAATCAATACTTTGCATATTGACTTGTTTCTCACAAACAATCAGATAATCATCAAATTTTGCGTAAACTGACTTGTTTCTCATAAACAATCAGAAAACCAAATTTTAATGTTTCAACTAAACATTCAGGAAATTACAATTCAATGTTTCAACCAAACATCTAACAAAACTTCTTAACATTTAAGAACATATAATTCATGCATCGCAACAATTAATTGAAATCACATTTAAATTAATTAAGCATGCATAAATAATGAATTAATCTAGCATAGCCCTATAAACTTAATTTCCAGAAATTTATAGCATCCAGATTAAGACAGTAACATATCAGATTATCAACATAATCACAGATTAGCAGAAAAACAGATTCTGCCCAGATTTGGCAAGATATGTCGCGTGACATAGACCTTCATGGACCTGTTCTGTCGCGTGACCTATAGAGCCCTTCTGACTGCCCATGGCCAACTCTGTCGCGTGACACAAGCCACTTATGTCGCGTGACAGAAGATGCCAGTTTCCAGATTTCCAGTTTCAATCAATTCTAAATCACAGAGCAATTAAATCATATAAACAACTTTTAACAGATTTAATTCAATATCAATAGAACACGATTTAGGCATATTGTTTCCAAAAACAATCAAACCATCGCATACAAAACATGCAAAAAACCATATAAACAATTTATATCAATTTTTCTAGCATGTTAATTCAAACTTAACCATACGAACCTGGCTCTGATACCACTGTTGGGTTTTATGGGTCCATGCACAGCGAAATTAAGCATCTAATAACACAAAATCCAAGAGCCTAGGATCTGTTCTATACAATTAAATTGAATTGCTATGAGATAGAATTTACCAACCTTTATTGCTTTCCATTCTTGAGCTATCGAACAATTATCAATGTGATTTTGAATCACAATACTTCGATCTTCAAGACTTGAATCTTCAGATTGCTTTGGACAATTTGAACTCTAGGCCTTGATCATTGAACGAGCGAAGACCCTCTAGTAGTATCCACACGTTAGAATGAACCAAGAACAGTTCTTGAGAATTGCTAGATTCTTAAACCTATGGAAGAAATATTGAGAAACCCTTTTGTGATTTTTCTTGAGAAAATTCGGCTCTGTTTTGGCTGCTCACAGACTCATATTTATACTACCATAGTGTAAGTGCTCCAATTTGAGCTTGTTAGAATTTTCGTTAGAAAATTAACGAAAGTTATAACATTTCTAACAATTCCTAACAATCCTAACTTTTCTAACAAAGTGAGGGTAAAATGGGCATTGTTATTTAAGGTTAAACCTTAAAAAGAATCTTAAAAAAGAAAAAAAAAGAATAAAACCACAAATAGAAATGCTGGAAACATAATCTGGCTGGTCAATTTGAATTTTGAAAAGAAATATTCCCCTTGTCCAAAGCTGGAGCTGCATTTAATGAACAGTGCACGCTGAGGGGACTTGTCCGCGCGGATGAGTTTGCATTTTCAGGAGGGCTATAAATTGAGCCCTCCAGTCACAAAAATAAGGAGGAACAACACATTTTGCACCGAACCTCTGGCGAAATATAGAGAGAAAACAGTGAGAATTCACTTGAATTGTCACCATTTTCTCTCCAATCTTTCCCAATTCATACTCATCCACTCACTCTCATATTAAAGCCCTAAACACTCATACACTCAAGCCAAAAATCTCAAGAACACAAGGAAGATTGGTAAACCCTCCTTCTCCTAACCCTAAATCTCAACCATGCATGCATTTGCAAACTACAAAATGTAGTTCTTTCATCTTCTTGCTCTAGATCTAAGAAGATCACCATGGAAGACCATCTCCATGGATGATCTTCTACAAAGATCAAAATTATTTTCAAGTTCTCTTACTTTCTTGCAAAGAAAACTCATTTTCAAAACCCTAAAAACCATTTTCAAGCATAAAATCTCATTTTTAAAGGATAAAAATCCCCTTCCCAAGCAAATGAAATGCTTAGTCCTAATGTACCCCAAGGATGGTTTGGTATAGTTGATTCACCACTAAAATGTCTAGTGATCACTAACCAAAACCTAGGGAAATGGGGACAAGCATGGATGCAAAACCCCCTTTAAAATCATATTCTCCTTCTTGGGAAGTTGCTGTCCAGTAGCAATTTTCCCAGACCTCAGTCCATTATTTCAACTTTTGGACACAGATGAACTTGGAATTTGGTGTTGACTACAAAACACTTTTTGTAGCCAACATCCAGAGATTTCCAGAAATATTTTTACTTTATTTTTTGGGTGAGTAAAACTCCTCTTTTCAAATTTTCTTTCAGAGGCTAGTTCATCAGCTTCTGGGAATCCAGATCTCATATCTGAGGTTTCCAGAAGGTTTTGACCCCTCAAATCTTCTCCAAAATGGAAAATTCCTTCGCACAAGTCTTATTTAAGGTGTCTAGAACAACTTTCATTCTCTGAGTTTATCCAGATTATGAAGTTTTAAGACCCTTGAATCCATTTCAAAATCAAAGGTCCACTGCCTTTTTCATTCTGGCAGAAATGGCTCTCAACTTCAAAAGGTCTTTTGAGTACCAAATCTCAATCCAAAAATCTTCCAAAAAATCATGGGATCAATTTAAAGTCTTAAAAAGATATCCCAATTTTTACTTTTCTGAATTTCAACTTATTTTGGCCAAAACACACACACACACACACACACAAATGATTTTCAGCTTGGAAGACTCGTTTTACGAGGCGCGTCGGGTGCACACTAACGTCCTTCCCGGCGCGTAACATGACCTCCGAACCTAAATCTCTGATCTCGGGCTTTTTTCAAAGTTTTGGCCCTCAAAATTAAAATGGTGTGGCGACTCCGTTTTCGTTGATTTTTTTCAAATAAAAATGGGAAAATTTTCGGATACACATTCATCACACATAGTATTAATATTAGTGCCCTAATCGTATTAGGAAACTTAAGCAGTAAATGCCTCTTGGCATGAAGTGTTGCGCGGCGACATATGCCAGTTTGGCTAGTTATGTCGCGCGACTGGACGAGTCATCTGGACATGTTCTGTCGCGTGACACCTTAAGCCAGATCAGGAATTCTCAATCATTTCTTCCTTTGGTTTAACCAATTCATTCTAGTTGCGTGCGACCCAATAGGATTATATTATGTTGGCAATGAGCTCGATCATATCTACCCTCATAAGACATAAGCGGACTCTAGCAAGCCATTATGTCTACCCAATTAATATAACGTAAGTGTTCACGTTTCCAATGGTACACTTCCATTTCTCCCTTTGTCTCACGATGTTATATTGAACACAAGTCATGGTCCACGTCAACTTGTATTTGTTCAATGCTTTCTCGATGTTGAGTATAATGATAGTCCAATCACATTGGGGTATGGCCATACACTTTCATCATTATCACTCATCGAGGGGCCCAAGCAAAACATCTCTCTTTCGAGGGACAAATTCCATCTTGACTTATCATCCTTCCCATCATGAATCTGATCATGCCAAAGATAGCCTTTATAAATATCGTGTTAAGATATCGTTTGACTAAAATCAAACATGACTTTCATCATATGTAAGGTTATGATAATCTCAGGTCTAGGGACTAAATGAAGCGACCATATGAGATTTAATTATGACATTTGACCATGACATAAATCTCATACGGGTCAAGTCCAGTCACTTGTTCTCTAACAAGTACCCATAAATTTAATGTGCGTCTCTATGAATATAACATATGATTATCCATTAACATTTATACTAATTATTCACTTAATAATTAGGGACGGAGATTATTACAATAAATATGCAAAATATATAATAATCAAATAATAAACTTTCTCTACAAACAAGGATAAAGACGATACATAACGATTTAAGTTAAACATAACTAAAGCCTAGGGCATTACACCAACAAGTGAAAACTAACTGAAAATTTAACGTCTGGAGACGGGGCGTTAGTGAGAAACTAACGGGACTTAACCTCGGGGAGGGGGTGTTAGAAAGGTCTAACTTGGGGAAATTTTATACTTTTGGGGGCCAAAAGGGGTAAAATTGAAATTGTGAGAAGCTGAGGGGCCAAATTGGCAAGGAATCTTTTCAGCTGCAAAAGAGTCCGGCCGGACTGAGACTGAATTTGACCAGGTTCAAATCAGCAACAGGCCAACGCAAACCAGCAACATTTCCCCATACTTTCAGGCGAGGAAAAAAGAGAAAGGAGAGAAAAATTCTTCCCCATTTCGCGAGTTTTGTTCGAATTTTCGAGGAAAAATCATCATGGATGCCGGTTTGGAACCAAGGGCTCGCCATAGGAGGACCGACAACGAAAGAACGAGGTTGGTGAGGACCATTCGAACCACCGCTCTTCCCGTGGATCCAACGGAGTTTTATCCGGCTCGGGACACTCACAAGTCCAAGGAAGGGATCGAAAGACAGGTAAACATCCTCTAAATTCCGTTAATTTTCAGAATGTGCATTCTTTAAATTTTAGGAATTTGATTAGAAATGAGTTAGGGATCTTGGTGCCCGAATTGGGGCTTTTGACTTTGCTATGTGCCTTTGTCGAAATTGACTAGAATTTAGTTTAATTGACACCATGGGTCGATAACATAAAAACTTTGGTTGCAAAATTCCATGTCTAGGGGTGTTTTCCGAAATTAAAGTAAGTTTAATTCGGGACGGAGTAATTTTTCGAAATGTTCGAAATGTTTTGAAAGTTCCGACTTCGACGAATTTTTCGAGATGTTTGGGAAGTTCCGAATTCGACGGATTTTTCGAAATGTGTTGAAAGTTCCGGGTTCGACGGATTTTTCGAAATGTTTTGAAAGTTCCGGGTTCGACGGAGTTTTCGAAATGTTTTGAAAGTTCCGGGCTCGACGGAGTTTTCGAAATGTTTTGAAAGTTCCGGGCTCGACGGAGTTTTCGAAAGGTTTTGAAAGCTTCGGGCTCGACGGAGTTTTCGAAATGTTTTGAAACCTTCGGGTTCGACGGATTTTTCGAAATGTTTTGAAAGTTCCGGGTTCGACGGAGTTTTCGAATGTTTTGAAAATTCCAGGTTCGACGGATTTTTTCGAAATGTTTTGAAAGTTCCGGGTTCGACGAAGTTTTCGAAATGTTTTGTACCCTTTTGGGATTTTGGACCGTTAATATTCCAACTGGGATTGACATATTTTAGGAAAATGAACCGTTAATGAACGGGTTTTTTGAAACTGAACCGTTTATGTGTTTCATCATTTCGATATGTGTTTGTGCATTCTGTAGATGTTGTTTCTGTATTAACGTATTTTTGCCGTGTTCACCTGTAGGGGCGAGGGCCGGTTGACGTCCGCAATTTGAAGAGCAGGGGAGCCTTTGAGGCGGTTCGAGCGCTGTGGGAGATGCTCCCAGACGAGGCTCGGGATGGAGAGAGGAGTCTACAGCAATTTGTGGTTGACTTCGGTTTGGCTGGATTTATCAGCGCAGTAGGCGCGGTGGCTTCGACGCAGAAGGCGAGGGTCTTGCACGTTGCCCTGAGCGAGTATTGGTGGGACATGACCCACACATTTCACTTCAGGTGGGAGGAGGCGACTGTGACTCCCACTGACTTTGCGGCGATCACGGGGTTGCCATTCTGGGGCAACACACTTGTGTGGGTGGATGGCTACACCCCGGGGCAGTTGTCCGAGCTGCTGGGTTTTGATATTACCAATGCCAGGGGCTTGGGTATTCGGTACTGGACGATGGAGGCTCATCTGAGGGGGGTATTATTGCTTATTTGGAGGGGTCTCCGAGGATGACCGCAGAGCGTCTGGCTCGAGGGTTCTTATGGTTTGCTTTGTCAGCTACCCTGTTCCCTACCGCTAACATGACATGTCACTTTCCTCTGCTCGGCTAGCTGGCTGATCTGGATGTCGTGAGAGGGTTTGCATAGGGGGAGGCTGGACTGGCCGAGCTCTACCATGCTTTGGATAGGTTCTCGCGGGGAGAGGAGAACACCTTATGCTGCTTTTCGTTTGCTTTTGATGTAAGTTCCCGTCTTTTTCTCTTCCATGTCTCATTTTGTACTAGTATGTATCCGCTTTATAGCTGACATAACTTTCCATGTGCTTGACAGGTGTGGTTTTTGGAGGTGTTCCACCCGCAGAGGTGGGAGACCAAGGAGGAGTATGAGTCCTTGTTCCCTGCCATGTTGATTTAGCAGTAGGCGGCGAAGAAGCCGGCGACGTCGAGGGAGGGTACTCGTCTGACTTACGAGGAGGTGTCTCTGGCCATGAGCCGAGAGTTTTCCGAGCAGATCCAGCTGACTTGGTGGAACCAGATTAATGTTTTTGTGGTCCAGGCTGCTAGGGAGGTCACACGTCGGCGGAAGCTGTTGGTGGGGCTTTATTGTGACGCGATGTACTCGGGGGAGAGGGTGACCTATCAGCATGGTCTGGGGTCCCTTCCTTTGGTTCTGATGGACCCGCCTCCACACATGCAGCATCCTTCGCTGATACCGATGGAGGATCTGGAGCGGTACAGACAGGGCGTGTTCTTTACTGAGTTTATCATAGAGGGTGCTGACTATGACATCTTCCTGAGGACGAGGCTGAGGAGCCCGCAAGTGCTGCACAGGGAGGGCGAGGGCCCTGCATATCCCTCCGGACTACCCGCTCCCTCGCGCTCGGCTGGCGTATGAGGGGCTTGATGGTTCTCGCAGGCGATTGGTGATTCCTGGTCCGGAGGAGATAAGGCCTCGATACAGGGTGGATCCCAATGCTTCGATGAGTGCTTTGATTTTTTGTATTTGATAGTAGCATTCTGCAAATGTTGCGTCTGTGCTGTCTGTTTTTCTTTTGATGGTTTTCCTGATTTGCAGGTGTCTGGCCGTACGTACAACCAGGCCGTGAGGCGTTTGGATGGGTGGGCCAACTACGCCAGGAGACTCGTGGAGTTCCTGCGGTGTAATTCCCGGAGGAGTGCGGCTGTGCATGAGCCGATGCCGTCTAGGCCGAGAGACTCATCTGCCTCCACGGCTGGTGGGGCAGACTTTATGCAGGGGTTCGGCCGGTTCTCTGGTGAGACGGCGGGGTTTGGAGCTCGTCACTCTTCGTACTCGGGGCACGAGCGAGGAGAGTCCTCAGAGTCACATGCGCGGAGGCGGCCTTTCTCGTATTCCCGCCTGGAGAAATTTGGAGATTACCTGTCCTCGGTGCATCCGTTTGCTGCGGGGTAGTATTTCGAGTGCTACGATGACGAGCAGGACTCTGAGTAGTCCTCTATCTTGATTTATTTTAGACAAAATGTGTGTATTGTCCAAACAATTTGACTTGTACTTGAAAGGGCCTTTGAGGCGAAACCTTGTATTTATTTAGTGATTACCTTCTGTTATTTTTGGCAAATAAGCAAGTAGATTGATCAAAAATAAATAATAATGAAACATGCACAAAATTTGAACTGATCAAAATTTATGTCTATATGCACTATTATTTAATTAATTGCACTGTTGCACGAGCCCGGGGCGGAAGTGGTGTTGGCAGTGGTTGATTTAAACCATGGGTGCACGCAGTTTTAAATGAGGCTTGAACAGGGTATGGTTTGGAAATGTTTCCAAATTGAGGCAGCTGGCTGCAGAGTTGATCCAGTTAACTTGAAAAATAGTCCGGCCGGACTGGGATTCAATTTCCAGATTGTTTTAAATTACAGTTCAGTTTTTTGCAACTGTGAAAGCAGTACGTTTGCTTCTGATCCAACACTGCATTTCCTTCTTAAATTCTTGAAGGTTTTCCTTGCTCTTTCCATGGCTCTATTTCCTAGGCTATCGTCTCAGATGCAAGAGCGATACTTGGACAATTTCCAGTCGTGGGTACGGCACCACATGAGGCAAAGCAAGGGTTTTTTCGAGGGTTGTTACGGGATGAAATCGGTTTGGGCTTTGAAGGAGCTCATGCCGGATTGGGATCTTTTGAGAGCTGCGGCTCATTTCAGGGATGTACGGAGGCACGTGTACATCTTTTCGTACAACGAGATTACGCCCACCTTTGAAGATTTCGGGCCATATTAGGAGGACCTGAGACGGAACAGTTAGTTCTTCCCTTGATGGGTGGCATGGCCACTGTTGAGAAGTTGGTGTCTTTGCTTGGTATCTCAGCTGAAGAAGCATACGGGATGCTAATACTGAACACAGATTATGTTGACATTTTGAGGTGGCCCGTTAAATTTGCCGGTGTTGAGGGGAGCGTTTTTGCATGGGACGCGTTTGCTCTGTGCGCGATTGCTACTTTGTTCACATTCACGTCCCTGGGTGTGTGCCATCACAGTGTACTGGACCTGGTGAGGCAGTGCCGGAATGGGGGAGACATCGTGCCTTTGATCCTGGGTGAGACGTTCCTGGGCATAGGTCGGATGGCGACCGGCAGCCGATACATGTGGGGAGGGAGTCCCGCTATGCTCACTATGTGGTTGAGGGAGCGATTGCAGATGGTGCCCGAGGTGCCAGTGTCTTGTGACCCTTGGTCCTTTTCTCGACGTCCTCTGGTGATAGGGGGCGATCAGGCTAAACTGGAGCTCTGGATGGCCAGACTCCGCACGCATCACTTGCGATGGTGGGTTCCTCATTGGAAGCTACAAACTTGTCGGACCGCTCAGGAGGGTCTTCTGGTTGTCAGAGTACCGGGGTTATCCCAGACTGCTTTCTACATTCCATCCTTGGTGCTGCGACAGTACGGACTGGAGCAGGTGCCATTGACGGGTTTGGGTCATTCTGAGACCTTCGAGGTGGGGCCTCTTCCGATGGAAGATCCTTCGACGCTATTGCTTCTCACGCGGCTGTGGCAATACACGTCCTTTCCTGCCAGGGTTCTCTTTCACCAGAGAGGGGGCATTGTTCTGTCTACGCAGTATTTGAACTGGTACGAAGAGTGTATGGGGGAGACACAGATGGCCATTTTGTGGAGACGGAGGGAGCTGTTGGGTCTTGATTACCCTGACGGCTCGACCTTGAGGAGATCCGAAGCGATGGCTAACCCTCAGAATCGTACTGGGGATGACATGGCCGATTATGAGGTCAATGCTGATCGGGCGGCCGATCAAAGCGCGGTCTTGATGACTCGGAGAGAGGCAGCTCAAGATAGAGCTAGGGAAAGGGCTGCGTTGGCAGCTGCCGGTTTGACCAAGGCGTCGGGAAGGGTCCCTGAGCCAGGTAGAAGGACTACGGGAATATTCCCTGTGAAGGTGAAGAATACTCGCTGCGGAAAAGGGAAGGGGAAGAAGGATGAAGGACCAAGTACGGGGGAATAGGTTGACCTTGATGTCCAGAGTATCTACCCACTGTTATTGCAGACACATTAATTGATTAATGTATTATTGTTGTTTTGCTAGCGTGTAGCGAGTCAAGAGTTGATCGTGCTTGAACTCATCAAATATTGTTTTAACCGTAATGAATTTGTAGGTTAAACTAGTCTAACACCCGCGCGTTAAACGCACGGTCAAAAAACTTAGACAAATAACTGAAACTAAATTAAAATAGTTACTATTAGCATAAATGTTAATTTACAAAATTATTTTTTAAATAAAATATATTCAACAAAAATATATAATGGCATTGAAACTTTTTCCATTTTATTAATTTGTTTATTGTTGAAAGTAATGAATGAGAAAAAATAAATAATGAGAATATTGGTATTTTAATCGTGAAGTTGATATAATAACTATGTTTGTTAAAACTTGTGAAAAATTTAAAAGTGACAAATATTTCAAACCAGAGGGAGTATACTATATAATTATTAAATTTTAAAAAATCTTATAAGAATTAATAATAATTTTAAAAAATATAATTTTGAAGACACTTATACAAGATTATTTATTTTAAAATTATATGATCATTCATTTTGAAATATAGGTGATACCACATCACTAAAATAATTTCATCTTTTTTTTTCCTTCCATTTCCTACCAACTTCTAAAGTCAAGAGAATAAACCATTAATATAAATATCCTATTTATTTTCAGATCTAAAAATAAAATTTTATTTGCCTCTTAAATAAGTTTTTACCCACAAGAGAATAACCCAATAAAATACGAGTAATTCTTTTTACGATAGGCTACTATAATGAACCCAGTTAATTTCTTAACAGACTGGCCTGCTAATTAATAAAACTCACCCGAAAATAACTTAACCCAACCCTAAACACATCATATAAATATGAACCTTCTCACAAACTCGAAATCTAAATTTTCATTTAATCCTCAATCTTTCTCTATCGCTTTTGAAATCCAAGACCAAGATTTTACGACTAATCCATCAACTATACTCATGCTTATATGTATATATCTTCTCAAATCATCAACATATGTATTTTCATTTAGAAATATTATTAAGAAATGGTTAAACAACGCTTGGGTTAAAGAATTTCATCATCTTTTGTTTCTTCATTCATAAATATCTACATTTATTGTTCGCAATCTCAAATTTTGTTAAATACATCTATATTAGCAGATGATTACAAATCATTTTACTGGATAGAACTTGAATCCTTCTTAAATCTGGTATTTTTTTCTTACATATGTATATACTGCAAATTTTCCTTAAATAAATTAAAGTATAATAGTATTTTACACAAAATTAAACCTATGTTTTCAAAATAATTCTATGTTTATAATATAGTGCAATGTGAAATGCATATATTTACATGAATCCATGTTTTAAAATAAGATAGATTATCAAGATCTAAAATATATCTAAAGTACAATTAATTGAATACTTTTTTCACATGTTGAAATTCATCGTCTGTGATTTTTATCAAACTATATTTTACCTTCAAGATCTCATAAATTTCTTCTAAAAATGAATATCTAAATTTGGATTTTTTGTATAATTAACTTCAATCACCTTTGTTTTTCCAATAAATATCTATAGTATAAATGAGGGAGGGGTTTGCTACAGTGGTATGAACAGTTCCAAGCGGCAAAATTTCCATTTTGCCCTCATACATTTGTCCCTATCCCATTTTACCCTTAATTTTTTTTTTAATTTTAAAAAAAAAAATTAAAAAAAAAAATCACGTGGCCTTGGACACGGGCATGTACTAGTGATCTTATATTTTGCAAATGTTTTAAAATTTAATATATTGTCATCAACAATAAAACTCATTGCTACATATAAACATTATTCATTCAACATCTCAACAAATTTTCAAGCACGCATGGACTCTCATTATTGCATGGACTCTCGCTCCCTATTGGAAACAATTTATTCTATTTTATACAAATAATATGAAATTAAATAAACTGTAACTACCTCCGTCCCAAAATAAATTACAAAAAAATCTTTAAAATAAAGCTTAGATCAAATTTGAATTTATATTGTCATTCAATTTTTTGTTTGGGACAGAGGGAATATATATTAATGGGATATAAATCACCATAGTGAAAAATGCATTCCATATTGTACTAAGTTGATGTTGCAAACCAAGCAAAACAAAGGAGGCATTGTTTGTACTTTATGACGTAAAAAATGGGATAGTTACGCGAGAGACTAAATGTTGATGTTATTTATACGCAGGTTTGCTATGCCTTCTCAAATATATATGCTGAAAAATGTGTTCTTAAACTATGATTTCAAGTTCAAACCAGGATACCAGAAAATAGTTTTTAGACTCTTCAATAATCAGCTATTCTCCAGAATATTCCAATTAAAAGTCATTAAATGACTTTAATTAGCTTGTATTAAATGCTGCTCAATAATTAATTACTAATTACTATTGCATTTATTATTTGAGATGAATGCTCAAGACAAATGAATCTGATCAAAATTGTGTCTAGGTTAGAGTTTTGGAGGGAAAGTGCTATAGTGACTTCATCTTTTATATAGTAATAGATTTTAAGAGTTTTTCGAAACACAAGCGATTGATGCTTATTTGTTTTTTTTTTTTGAGACCAAACCAATGATGGCTTCCTACGTTCCCCTTTTACAATTGGACTAAGGGGCACAGGTCACCGTAGTTCGACACTTTAGGTGATTTTTGAGAAAAAAAAAGACAAAAGAAGTGCGACCCCATTTTTTACCTGGATCATTATTGGGAATGTATCCAGTTGGGTATTACTCTTTTAGCACTTTAATTTTACTGAGGGGTGGTGTATGGGGAAGGAGATTTGACTCGTGCTCTTCCTCAAACAAAGTATCTGCGGAGCTTGCTTCCGTTCACCGAGTTAACGAAAGGGTTTCCGTCCAAATCTGCTAACTTCATGGCTCCTCCGGAGAAGATTCTTTGTACCATGAATGGACCTATCCAGGTAGGCTCCCACTTTCCGAGGGGATTGGTCTACGTAGGAGCCTTTTCCATTAGCACTAAGTCGCCTTCTCTGATGTCTCAGATCTTGACTTTCTTATCAAATGCTCGGGCCATTCTGCCTTGGTAGGCACGAGTATGCTCCATGGCTTTCAATCTGCGCTCTTCGAGTAGAGCAAGTTCGTCGTGGCGGCTCTGAAGCCATTCGACTTCATTGATCCCGTTTTCCAAGAGGACTCGGAGGGATGGAATTTCCAATTCCACTGGTAACATTGCTTCCATTCCGTATGTAAGTGCGAAAGGGGTCTCCCCTGTGGCGGTTCTGACTGATGTTCTGTATCCCCAGAGCGTTAGATGTAGCTTCTCGGGCCAATCCCGACCTCTGACGATCATCTTTCTGATTATCATTGCGAGAGCCTTGTTTGTTGCCTCTACTGCACCATTAGTTTGTGGTCTATAGGGAGAAGACTTGTGGCGTGTAACTCTGAACTCGATCAATAGTTGGTCACAATCTCCTTCGAAGTGGGTCCCATTGTCAGATATGATCTCGTTGGGCACCCCGTATCTACACATGATGTTCTCTTTGATGAACTCGGCCACCTTCTTAGAATTCAGTATCTTGTATGATCGGGATTCTACCCATTTGGTGAAGTAGTCGACTGTGACTAGTATGAACTCTTGACCATTACTCCCTGGCAGAGTGATTTTACCAATGACGTCGATTCCCCCTGTGGCGAAAGGCCATGGCGTAGTCATGCAATAGAGTTCGTGAGGAGGGATGTGATTGAGGCTGGAGAACCGTTGACATTTGTCGCAGCTTCTGACGAACTGGATGCAGTTTGTTTCCATTTATACCCAATAGTATCCCATACGGAGGATGATCTATGTCAATGCTCTGGCGTTCATGTGCGGACCGCAGGTTCCGTTGTGAACTTCGTTCATTAGCTCGCTGGCTTTTTCTTTATTTACACACCGAAGGAGTGGCCCTTGGTGGCGCTTCTTGTACAACATACCCCCAGGATGATGAAATGGGATGCCAGGCGTTTTAGTGCCATCATGTTTTTTGCTTTGATCCCTTCTTTGTATTTTCCATCTTCACTTGTGAAGGAAGCTTCTCCATTTTGGAGGTGATGGTAGATTTGATTGTACCAGGGTTCGTCGATCGGTTCATTTTTAACTTCGATCTCACTGCAATAAGCGGGTGTTTCCCGTCTACATATTCTGAGGGGTTTTACTGATTTCCCGTTAGGAATTTCGACAAGAGATGCGAGGGTAGCCAGGGCATCTGCGAAGCGATTCCTGTCTCTTGGCAAATAATGGAAAGAGATGTCCTTGAACTGAGCAATGAGCTCCTCCATGTACGTGTGGTACTTATGGAGGCTAGAATATATCGTCTTCCATTTGTTGGACACTTGATTGATGTTCAATGCTGAGTCTCCGTATACTTCCAGTTCTGAGATGTTGCGCTCAAGAGTGGCTTCTAGACCGGCTGCACAAGCTTCATACTATGCTGCATTGTTGGTTGTTTCAAAATTCAGTTTGATGACTATGGGAGTGTGCTCGTCCTTGGGATCGACAAGGAGCATTCCAATACCATTTCCCTTCTTGTTGGCTGCCCCATCGAAGAAGAGTTGCCAGCGGTTTGCGCTGTCGAGTGAAAAGATCCCGTCATCCGGAAACTGCGGATCAGGACCCTTGGGTTCATTGCTTGGGAAGTCTGCCATAATCTGCCATTACTCGGCCCTTTGTTGATTTTCTGACCATGTACTTGATGTCAAACTCAGCCAGGAAGAATGACCACTTGGCTAGTCGCATTGACAGGGATGGCTTGTCGAAGAGATATCGGATGGGGTCCATCTTGGAGACCAGGAGCATTGAATGTGACTACATGTAGTGTTTCAGTTTCCCGACAACCCATACCAATGCGGTACAAGTTTTCTCTAATACTGAGTAGCTGAGTTTGCTTCCTTGAAGCTTTCGGCTTACGAAGTAGATTGCATGCTCAACCTTGGAATCTTTCTGTTCTTGTGCCAACATTGCTCCGATTGACGTATCTGTCACCGTCAGGTACAGGAGAAGTGGTTTGTCTTCATGTGGCGGGCACAGAATTGGGGGATTCACTAAGTATGTTTTGATTTTCTCGAAAGCTGTCTGGCACTCGGAGTCCCATTTGACATCGGCATTTTTCTTCATTAGCTTGAACATTGGCTCACAGAGAGATGTCAGTTGGTTGATGAAGCAACTGATGTACTGAAGTCTTTCCATAAAACTTTTCACTTCTGTCAGTGTCTGAGGCGGCTTCATGTCGATGATGGCCTTGATTTTCTTGGGATCGGCTTCGATACCTCTTTCTGTAACCATGTACCCTAGTACCTTGCCTCGCTTGACGCCGAAGGTGCACTTCGCAGGGTTCAATCTCATGGAGTACTTTCTGAGTCTTTTGAAGAACTTTCTCAAATATATCATGTGCTGCATGTTTGATCCTCTGGAGTGGATGATCATGTCGTCGACATACACTTCGATTTCCTTGTGAATCATGTCATGGAAGAGAGCTGTTGCAGCCCACTGGTAAGTAGCCCCAGCGTTCTTCAAACTGAACGGCATGACCGTGTAGCAGTATGTCCCCCACGAAGTGGTGAAAGCAGTCTTGGCTTGATCTTCCTCGGACATTTTGATCTGATTGTATCCGGCAAACCCATCCACGAAGGACTTTACCTCGAAATTTGTCGTAGTGTCGACTAGCATGTCGATATTGGGTAATGGGAAATCATCTTTAGGGCTGGCCTTGTTGAGATCTCGGAAATTCACACAGCATCTGACCTTTCTATTGGCCTTGGTGACCGTCACGATGTTGGAGAGCCAGGTCGGATACTCAATTACTCGGATGAAGCCGACGTGGAGCATCTTCTCAATTTCTTCTTTTACTTACAAGGACCACTCTGGCTTGATCTTGCGCAATTTCTTCTTGATAGGCTTGGACTCTGGATCCAGGGAAATTCTGTGCTCCACGATTGAGGGATCGAGTCCTGGCATGTCCTGATATGACTAGGCGAACACGTCAACATACTCTTTGAGGAGATCTGTTAGGGCTTCCTTTTTTGCACCGGCGAAGAAACTGCCCACTTGTGTCTCTTTAGGCTCTTGCATTGACCCCAGGTTCACTTTAGTCATAACCTCTTCGGCAGCTTGGGCCCGATTGTCCTCTTGGTCTACTACACGCTTGAGAACTTCTTTAATGTATTGTTCATTTATTGTGTCTATTTCTTTATCAAGTGAGTCATTATTAACGTCTTTTAAGTTGTTTGTTAACTTATCAGCTGTTAAAGTGGCAATGAGGGGATACTCCAAAAGGTCAGACTTTTCATTAAACGCAAACGGGAATACATTGTTGGCTACATTATCATAGTCTTCCGGCGTAAGGCCGTTGGACGACACAGAGGACTGGACTTTAACAAGGACTGACTCAGAGGGTTTGAGACCGGGTTTAGGGAGATGTGGGTGCAGGCCCAGCTTGTCTTTCATTTCTGTCTGGCTTGCCCTTGGTCCGGTGAAAGTTACCCAGTTTTTAAGCGGCATTGCTGGATGCTTGATGAGGGTTAAGGGGTCGAGAGGCTTGGCTTCTGCTGTCCCGATCATGGCGATCATGCTATTGTCGGAGCCCAGGTCAATCAGGTTTGGCACCTCCATGAATTCTTCAAAAAGACTCTGTAGAGCGGGTCCACTGAGAGCGTCTTCTATGAATTCTGGTTTCTTCTGCTTTGGAGTTACTGTCTCGAATGTGGCCTCGGAGGCTGACCCGAAGAGTCTGTTTCCCATGAAGAGTGTCTCGAGTTGCTCTTCCAAGTCTGGGATTCCTTTGAATGTGTACTCATGCTGAACTGTGGTGGCAATTGGTCCAGGAAGAGCTGTGATGTCGAGGAACGCTCCCCTTATCAGATTAGCCTTGAGTCCTCTGAAACGCTTGAGGTCCCATGCTAGCTCTTCCATCCTTTCTGTAGTCTCTGTGCTGACTTTCCCTGCTTCTTTCTCATCTTCATTAGTTCCACTTTCGGTCCCCTCAGTTCTGCTTTCGGTTTCCTTGTCGGTCCCCTCAGTTCTGCTGCCGGTTCCCTTGTCGGTCCCCTCAGTTCTGCTGCCGGTTCCCTTGTCGGTCCACTCAGTTCTGCTGTCGGTTCCCTTGATGTAGTATTGAGCGAGGTCGAAACTGTAAGGTCGGAGGTTGGGTGTGCCGTTGGAGGTTCCCCTTTTGCGGGCTGCTGCCTTGGAGCGGGCGAGCCTTTTGTTTTCTTTGATATCAGCTGGTGTTGGCACATAACCGAGCCCCTGGACCGTGGTATGGTCCTTGACTTCGATGACTTGGTGTTGGCCTTGTAACCTTTTTTCGAGCCCCAGTCCTGGGATGAAGTTCATGAGTTTCATCATCTTCATAGCGGGAGGGATTTTGTCCCGAAACAGTGAAAGGTCCACGCTGCATATTTGGATCTTGGAGGTCTCCAAAGTGAATCCAGTTAATGCCATATCGTCATCATGCTTGATCTCTAACACTGGAATGCCATTGGTGCTGGTCCCCTCGGTGGTGACGCTGTCGCCGTAGACTGTGGTTAGCTTGTTGCCTTGCATGAACTTGATACTGGTGAAGGGTGGATGCCACGCCATTAATTTGATGCAGCCAGGGTCGCCCCAGGATGGCTGTGAAAGTGATTGGAATGTCCAACACTTGGAATTCGGTGGGGATCATCCGCTTGCCGAACCATATATTTAGAGTAGCAACCTCGAGAACTGTGCGGGAAGTGGAGTCATAGGCCTTAACAGTGTGGACTGAAGGCTTCAGATCTGTGGGCTTGATGTCAAGCAGGTCCATCATCTTGGCGGGCAAGACATTCATTCCGGAACCTCCGTCTACCAACACACGGGGAAGGCGACGCTCGTCCAGCTGAAATGTGATGTAGAGCGGCTCATTGTGAGCAGCCCCAAGTTTTGGCAGGTCCAAATCTGTGAAGGTGATGATGTTTCCGTAGTGGATGTTGCCTATAATCTGAATTACTTCGTCTGGGGTTGCGTCCACGGGGACCATGGTATAGGCTAAACTTTCCTCTAGCTTGAGCTTGTGAGGATATGAAGATGTGAGCAGGGACCAAAGGGAAATGTTCGCCTGGGTCTACTTGAGCTGAGTGAGGATTGGGTCCTCTTTCACGGAACTTGTGTCCTCGGGCAGGCCGGGTTGCGGTTCTGGCTCCGTCGGCTTTTTAGTGGCCTTAGGTGGTAATGTGTGGATTTGACCCGATCGGGTCAGGACGCTGACATCGGGCTTGGTCCCTTCTGAACAGGTTGCTCTGAGCTGAGCCATAGTCAGAGGAGGATTCCTCGAAGCATAGGGCCATATGTCTTCCCTTAATTCGTTGACTGTAGATGCATTTCCGGGGGCTTCGGCAGCTTTTCGGATTCTGTCCCAAGATACTGGTTTGAATGCCTCAGTGGGGAGGGAGTCAATGGTTTATCGCAACTGCTCGAACGTCAGTGCACAGCAGTGGTTGCCATAGCAGAACTGTGCATTGCTGACCCTCCGGGGGAGGTTAGAGAGTTCTTGGTTCAAGCGAACAGTCTCTTTGATCTCTTCACGGTATACCGCACTTCTTTCCTTCTTGCTGAGCATGCTCAGGGCATTCTGGAGTTGAGTTAGGCGATAGTCATGGTTTGCTAATTTTCCTCCACTTTTAGCCCAGATCAACTCTCTGGCAGTAGAGCCAACGTCGAGAGTTAGCGCCTGTATTTCTTCCCACGTGAGAATATCCAGTGCTTCCTTGAACTGTATGCGGCAGTCTAGATAAACTTCCATCGGGGAGAGCTTTTTCTTCTGCTTTAACTGAGTGGCGGGTATGTCAGAAGGTGAGTACACGGCTTCCCGAACATCTGCCCATGTAACTAGCTGCTGTCCCAGTTGATCGTTTTTGTAAACGAAGGCCGTAGTCTGTGGAATCTCCCTGAGTAGTTGCTGGAGATGTATTTCCATCTTTCTCTTTTTTTTTTAATAGACCTTCCTCCTTCAGTTGGCCTTTTAGTTTGAGAGCGGAAATGATCCGTCCCCATCCTCCCAGGACCCTTGGGATTCCGGTTTTGTTGACCTCATGATCGGCTTGGAAGAGAATGGTTTCATCATCTTCGTCTTCGCTTTCACAGAGAACTTGCTTTCCTCGGGGAGGTAAGCGCTGGTACTCCTCATGCTGTTTGGATAGGTACTCCTTATATTGTGCCATACCATCTCCTAGGTCGTCGGGACCGTTGACCGCCCTCACTGGCCGGAGGGGGTTTGATGAGAAAAGACGGTAGTCCAGGAAGTTGCCGTGGGTGAAACCTTTGAGGTCGAACTGGTCTAGAGTGGCCTCTAGCTTTCTGTCTGAAGCTGCTTGTGACGTTTTAAGGGCTTGGTCCCTGTGAGTCCTCTGAGCTTGGTTTTCGTCCCAGAGACGGTTCTCTTGAGCAGCTAGTTCCATGAGGGCTTTCCTTGTGAGAGCTAAACAGTCTCCGTAGGTGTGCGCCGTTTGTCTAGTGTCTAGAACTGTAATCACATCCAAGTCCCCGAATGGCGGAAACACTTGGATTATATTGACGAAGGAAGTCGGGCTGGGACATTCCATGCGGCCTTCCTTGATCTCGGTTACCAAGAAGTTTGCCCATATCTGTTTGATTGAACCCACGAGGGTATTGAATTCTGCGATGTTGATAGTCTCGTGATCTCACTGGATCGCCAAGTCTATCAGAGTTAGCAGTTTGCTGGCGGGATGCCTGAATCTGTAGCCGTGACAACTGGGAGCAGGATCGAACTTGAGCATGTTGATGCTGAGGTGATCATTCCTTTCTTCGGAAGCTAGATCTGTCATGCGGGGAAGACTCTTATAGATGTTTTCAGGGTAACTACTGGAAGCGTTCCCGAGGTTGATCTGATTTGTGGCAGGGTGAGGAGCTTTGTCTCCTTTGCTGATGCCCTTGGCCTTAGCGGCGCTTGTGGCTGTAAGCTTGGACCGACAGGCGGCCGGTTGCCACTGGGGCTGGTAGTCGGAAGTGATGATGAGCTCTGAGCTCGATTGGCCAGGGCCTCGTTTACCATGAGCAGGCAGTCGTCGAGGGTAACTTTGGCATTGCAGAATCTGATAATAAGGACCGGATCCTCTATATCATCGGGATATCTGGAAAAGATAATGTTGACGAAGTCGTCGTCAGTCACTTGATCAGAGGGGTTCTTTGTCGTGTCAACCAGTTGTTTCCATTCGCCGGATAACTGCCTGTACGGGATGTTGAGCTTGACAATTTCCATGGTATTGGAGCCTTGTCGTAGGTGACATCATCAAAACTGGTGCCGTCCTCAAAACTGAGCATATGTATGTAGGGATCTTCCCGCGGATCTGCCGCGTCTTCGACTCCGGAGAGTCCTGATTCGTTGTTGTCTGATGGCTCAACCCAGACGTAAGGACGCCTCGCGTCCTGCTACGATGCTGGAGCTGCTAGAAAAACATCATGCCCGCATCATTGCGATGCTCAGGGTTTCTTTCCAGTCTGCTTCCAAGTGTCGGAAATGGCAGTTGAACTTGATGAATCGGCGCCGAGTGCACTTTGTTCGAGGATGTTGACATAGTTAGCATCTCCGGACTCTGAGGGATTCTGATGAGATTTGCCCCGATAGTCCCTTGGTCGGCTTGAAGGAGGTAACCCCGGTGCCTAGCTGCGGGCACGCTTGGCTGTTGTCTCGGCTTCATTGCCTATGAGGAAACTGTCCCCTCTGATGACTTCGAGATCTCCTTGCCGGTTAATGAACTTGACGCACTGATGGAGAGTGGAAGATATGGCTTTCATGTGGTGTAGCCAAGGGCGTCCCAACAGAGCTGCGAATTCGGACGGAATGTCCATTACGTGGAATTTTGCTGGCACCATTTGGGTTTCGAACTAGAGCTCCAGAGTCACCGTCCCCAGGATGGGACGAGACGTGCTGTCATAGGCCTTGATAGTCCGGGTAGATGGGATCATGTGGCCTTTGTTGATGCGTAGGGCTCGCATCATGCTGAGAAGGAGGACGTTGACTGCTGATCCGTTGTCTACCAATACCCCAGGGAGAGAAATGGTGTTGAGCCGGAGAGTGATGTACAAAGCTTCATTGTGCCCTGAGGTGTCTCTCGGCAGGTCTTCATCACAGAAGGTGAGCATACTGCCATACAGTCGGGAATCGTAGATCTAGTCTCTTTCCGGAGAAGGAGAGTCATCAAGCCATCCGTTTCCTATCTTCCTTTTGCGAGGCAAAGCTTTTGGTGGTGCCTCGGGATTGTGTTGAGGCTGTTTGCAATGGTGGCCGCCCTAGGTCAGCACGTTGATTGAGTGCGAGTGCCAAGTTGACTTTGACTTTCCTTTGCCGGCTTGTGCCCTGAAGTTGGGCAAATTGAACCTTGGTTGATCCCGCTGGGGATTAGGCTTCTGGCTGGCGGTGAGGTTGTCAAGATTTGAGGTATTCCGATGTCGTGAGGCCTGAACTTTGGTGTCAGCAGGATTTTTCGGCTTTCCCACCCTTGTCTGCTCTAAAGCTGCGTGACCTGGAGGAAGGGAGGACTGGCTGGAGTAAAGTATGTAGTAATCGAACTTCCCGGATGGCTCTCCGAGTGTACCCACACTGGTGTCTCCAGCTTCATATCTTTCTCTCAGTTTCTGTTGAGAAGACTTCTTTTTCTACTTTCTGGGAGAATCATTCCTGTTCATGTCTTGGAACTCGTACTCAAGGCATTCGGAGCAGTCACAAACATCGTAGCTGATATGGACGTCTGATGAGAAACTGGCTTTGCGGCAATCTTCTTTGGCACCCATTCAATGGAGTTCACACTGTAGTTGTTCGGAAAAGGGTTTCCGACTGTATTAGGTCCACGGGGATGCTCCAATTTTCCTTCCTCTATTAAATTCTGAATTTCATACCGTAACCCCACACAGTTGTCGGTGGTATGGCCATGATACTGGGGGAAGGCGCAGTACTTGCTTTTGTCAGCGTTGACTACGGGATTCTTGGGTTTGTAGTTGGCAATGGGTTTGAGGAGGCCTTCCTTGATCAACCCTTCTAGCATCTTACTCAGCGGCATGTCCAACTTATCGAAGTGTACGGCAGGCTGCTTCGGGGTGGAGTTGTTGCTTTGCGGGACTGGGTTTCTGGTGCCCGACTGCTGTCCCTGATGAATGTAGTTGACAGACGTATCTTTCCCTTTGCCGGGGGCCGGTGCGGGATTGAATGCGACTACTGATCGGTATCTATATGGCTGTGATGTGGCCAATTTTTCCTTGAGATCCTTCTCGAACTGTGAGTCGGCATTGACCATGGCTCAGAGATCTGGGAAGAAGTGATGGCTGATGAGAGTTCTGATGGACGGCCTCAAGCAGGACTTGAAGATCCGCATCTGTTCATCCTAGGATAGTGGCTCCATGATCTCGGAGAGTTACGAACTCCACCTCTTGTAGAATTCTTCGACGCCTTCATCTGCTTTCTGCTCGGTGGTGATTAAGTCCTCACGACTTGTTTCCCACTCCAGGTTGGATCTGTACTGCTCTAGGAAGATGTTACTGATCTGATCCCAGGTATGGCGATCTGCAGGCTTGACCCTTAGGAACCATCGTAACGCTGAACTCTTGAGCGTATGCTGGAAGTGATCGGCCATTTGCTGCAGGGTTGCTCCTTTCGCTCTCATGCCGAGAACGTAGGTGTCAACATGCGTTTAGGATTCGGTTTCGTCGAATCGGTCCATCTCCGGCATTCTGAACTTGGCAGGGAGAGGCGTGACCATTCCCGGATCTGTGGATCTGAGCGTTTCTTGCTTTGAGCTGCTCATACTGGCTTTCAGGTCTTTCATCTGTTCGACCATCCAGGCTAAGGTTGGGTCCAGTGGTGGACTTTGAGGCTCGACGCCGGATTCTACCATGTGAGTGGCAGTGATTGGAGGTGGTAGGCTCGATATATGAGGATATATGGGGGCCTTTTCTGGACTGTATCGGGGTTTGTCCCCGGTGTTTTGGGATTCGTGTATAGGCAATGGGTTGAACCCGGGAGGATATTGGAGGATATTGGCATCTGTTTGAGATGGTCCAGCGGTGCGCTGGTTGTACTGAGTGATGGGAGTAGTACTGGCTTGGCCGTATATGACAGGGTTGCCTTGAGAGGTGGCAACATGAAGCCTAGGTCGGCTGTTTCCTTGGTTCGAAGGCATCCCGTAGGTTGGCGAGGGAGGAACCTATGGTTTGAGGAGCTGGTTTCGGGGAATCGTCGTCCTCGATTAGGACGAAAGTACCATCTGATTGAGGGATAGCTGCTATACCTCTCTCATTCAAAAGCTGTATCGCGAAATTCTGTTGATCTTCTTTCTGCCTCTTGTGAACCTCACAAGCACGGATGGCTTCTTTCAATGTCATATCTGTTACTGGTGGCGGGGGTCCATCCCCGTCACGATTTCTCGGTGAGCTTGACATGTCGGATATTCTGGCTGAGGGAACTGAGGGAACCGAAGAACTGTCTGACGCTGCCGTAACTGTGACTCTGGCGAGGCGCTGACCCAGAATTCTGAACCACTTTCTGCTCGCTGCAGGGAACGAAAGGCAGGGTTTAGGCTTCGAAAAGGGTATTTGGCTCAGGGTTTCGGGCTAGTGCAATGTGCAGTTACCGATTAATGTTTACTTAAAACGCATTTTCTCAGAGTCCTAATCGGTTGGAAAAGATCGTGTCCTTCTTTTTCGTAACTAACCTAAGGCTCTAATCAGTGGATCTCGTCACTACGTTTATAAGCCCCTCGTTTTTCACCTGTAAATCGTCTTCCCGGGACGAACAATCCCGAGCGAGGGTCCTATAAGGCAAGCGAGTTCCACCGACAAAGTAAAAAGTGAACTTAAGGCTAGCTGATCACGCAAACTTCCAACGTATGTGACACGCGGGCCATGGTCGAAGTCAACGTCCTTAAGTTATGGCGGGGATCGTGCCAAAATTTCGGCATGACCTCTCTGAATGTGCGCTCGCCGAAAAAATAGGAAATAAGGAGTCGCCACGCCGTTTTAAGAGGAAACATTGAAAACCTTTTTAAGAGAGAAAATGGGTTCGGGGGTCAAGTTACGTGTTGGGAAGAACCGAGAGTTCACCCAACACGCCTCGTCCGCAGACGAGTCTTTCAATTGTTCAACATTCAATTCATTCAAAGGTGTGTGCAAAGTGTGTATGACAAAATATGTATTAAAATGCAAATCAACGCTTTGTTCTATTGCTCAACGGGGGGAAATACAACTTGTGAGCCATTAACTCTGGGAGGCCACATCCCACTTTACATCGAGGAACTAACAGAACTTACAACTGAAATATGGTCTCTGCAGATGGTCACCATGTGTCACGTGACACAGGAATCCACATGTCCAAGGTGTCGCGTGACACATCGTAACCGTTTGCAGGAACCTTACAAATTGAAGAACAGATCCAGCAACAACCAAATCAGAGCAAGTCAATACACCAATTCACAACAGATAACTACAGATCAACAAAGGATTGACCAAAGGAATGTGGATATGGGAGATCCACACTCCCTTGTCCAATGAGCAATGAATATTAAGAGATCACATTATGAACAATCAATCAACCAAGTAAACCGAATTTAAACAGAGAGATGGCAGTTGCATCCTGATAATTGAAGCAGATAGAGCTCAATTACCAGGTGGAGGGGGGAAATCGCAATTAAGCAAGTATGAAGGAGAGGGAGAGAGAGGTAAAGAAATTGTTACCCTTGTAGTCCTCAATCTCTACACCAAGTTAGGTGTAGAGACCTTCGAATCAGCTACTGGAACACCGAATTGAGCACAGATGGGGTGTTAAGCTTCAGATCTTCAGTTGGAAGAGGTTGAGTGAAGGTAAGTGGGTAGTTTGGGTAGTAGGGAGGTTGAATTGGAAGGGGATTGGTGTAGGTTTAGGTAGAAGGAGGAGAGAGAGGGTTTACGGGTGCGAACTTGGCGTGAGTGACCTTAGGAGGTGGAATTAGGATCCATTTATGAGAGGGAGGGTCTTATTTATAGGTCATGAAGCTAGTGGCCTCAAGGTGTCGCACGACCTTACGTATCCACTTTCCATGCCTCGACTTGTCGCGTGACACAAGGTGGCCATAACCGTTTTTGGCGCCAAAACCAGTTTCTGGAACATTCCGGGAAAATACCCAAAAAGTCCAACAGGTTTTATTCCCAAGAGGTCCCTTTGCATGAGTAAGGTACCAAAAGGTACTTCCTTCACAGGAAACTTATGAAATGTTTCCGGAAGTCTCGGGATTGGTCGATAATTTACCAAAATGCCCCTTAATGCAATTTTACTACATTAAAATGCATCTAAAAGGTTGCGAATTAGATTGGCGTACTTACACTCTCCTAACTCGCTTGCGCGAGGGGCCTTAGCTTTTGGTGTTGGCCAAGTTGTGGCTGGCATGGTGCATACGTTGAGGGTTTGGTGACACGGTGTCACATTGAACCTTCGGGTATATTTTTCGGCAGAGCTTCGCGTCAAAGTCAAGGCTGAAAAGCTCAAGACTTCGGGTCGGGAACGACCTTCGGTCTCAATCTTTCGAGCTTGACTCGTGACGGAACCCGGCGTAAAAACATACACTTGGGCTTTATGACACGTACTAAGCCAAAAACCAACCGGGGTCTTGGACGAAGTGTGACACAAAGAGTGCATGGCTTACACGGGCTAGGATGGGCTATTTGGGACGACCCCGTGCGCGCTCGAAAGGTGTCTGGCAGACCAACCGAGCTGCAATTGAACGGTCATCCCGGATTACGGGTCGTAGTGTGCAGTGTAACGAGGCAGCAATTGCACGTGAAGTGCGGTGTACCCAGGCAGCAAGTGCAAGTAATGTGCGGTCACTAAAATTCCTTTTCTGAGTAAAGCAGAGATTTTCAGAATGTGTCTTAAAGAATTTTATGCGCAGTTCAAAATGTAACACGAAAATCAAGTATGAACGGGAATGCACGAACATGTTATGATTTTGAAAGTGATGAAAATGCAACGCCCTTTTTGAAAAAACCATTCGAGGTTTTGAACAACACACGCACACAAAAACGAGGAAGGGTAAACGAAAGTTTGACCCACGGAAGCCTTTTTGAAAACGACGGCCGTTTTGAAAAAAGTATCCAATTCCCCAGTGGAGTCGCCAACTGAAATTATCCGGGGTTCGCGCGCGGCGACCGCGGTTGTCTTTTGCGGGTTTTGGTGTTTGAGACCTCGCTTTCGGGAAGGAGAGGAATCGCCACGCGGTTTTGTATTTTGAGTTCAAACGTTGAAAAACGGCTTAGTGAAAAGGGGTGTCGTTTTTATTGGTAGCAAAAACTTAGGAAAAGGCTTTGAAACGGGGTGTCATTTTTATTGGCAGCAAAAACGAGGAAAAAACTATTTTAGTACCAGAGATTGTTAGGTTCAGAGGTCACATTACGTTTCGGGAAGAGTATTTTGAGATCACCCGAAACGCCTCGTATGCTAGTCTTTCTACCTTTCTCGAAAATGTGTGCGTGTGTGTGTGTATTTGCATTTTGAAAATGGGGGCTTGAATGACAAGCTTAATCTTGGTTTGAATGTCAAACGTTGATTTTGTGATTCTTTTTAGAAAAAGCGAGCGTTTGAATAACAAACGTCGATTTTGGAGTTTTTAGGAAAAAGTGGCACGAGTGATGATTTTGAACTGTTAACTTAATTGTCAAATGTTGACTTTTAAGAAAGGAGCGTTTGAATGTCAAACGTCGCATTTTTGAGTTTGAAGATGATCGTTTGGATGCCAAACGTTATTTCGCGCGTTTTGAAAGAGAGTTTGAATGTCGAACTCCGATTTTGAACCGGGCATTTCATTGTTAGCTATTTTACGGGAAAAAAGCATTAAATGAGATTTTGAATGTCAAATGTCGGGTTTTAAGATTGAAGATGATCTTTTGGATGCCAAACGTCATTTCGCGCGTTTTGAAAGAGAGTTCGAATGTCGAACTCCGGTTTTGAACCGGGCATTACATTGTTAGCGATTTTACGGGAAAAAAGCATTAAATGATATGCGATCAACGAATCGTTTTTGTGACTCGGACTTTGATAAGTAAATACTATCACGAGCCAAACGGCTCGGACTTGTAAATGACAGTATTTAAAGTGCGGTATCGACGGAATCAAACGACCCGGATTTTAAAAGTGTGTTAAGTAAATAGCATTCAACGGATCAAACGATCCAGACCGTTAAATGACTATCACGAACCAAACGGTTCAGACTATAAAGTTGCATAAAGTAAATGACGTTCAACGGATCGAACGATCCGGAATTGTAAATGACATGAAAAGTAAAGGAACGGGGCCGAAACGCCGTTTTATCCCGAGATTACTTCTCTTACGGGAAGAGAAGAGGATCCAGGACTAAAACGTATCGAACCCCGCTGAAGGTGACGTCTACATTTCGACAACTTTCGACCGAAACGGTTGTAATTACTGGCGCATAAACCGAGATGAAATGAGTGTTTAGGGAAAGAGAGTGTTACCTATGGCTAGGGGTTGACTCTTTTGGCTCGGGAGGCTATACGGGATACGATTTAGTGTTTGGAACGGTGTTTCGAGGTTGTTTGGTTTGTATTTGTTTGAAATACGAAGTTTTCACGTGAATCGAGGTGAAACGGGGCTCGGGAGAGGGTAAAACCAGTTTGGGCCGTGGCTATTTGTGAAAATGGATATGTTTTTTTCCTCTTCAAAATGTTTGACATCCCTCTGTATTTATAGGTGAAAACTGCAAAAGAGTCCGGACGGACTCAACCTCAATTTCAGGGGGTCTTTTGGTCTTTTGGAAACTGGAAGAGCTTGTTGGCAATTCATGTTTTTCCTGTAAAACAGTCCGGACGGACTGTGATAACATCTCAGGGGTATTTTGGTCTTTTCACTCTGAAATCTGATTGATGTGGACCGGAGGGTTGTGGCATGCGTACCACGTGCCCCTGTGACTCACCAGGGCATGGTTTTTCGTGCCATTATTCCCGGTTTTGTCCGTTTTTTAAATAACTGTCCGAAAAATATCCGAAACGCCCCCGAAAAGTGCCGGAAAGTGCATTTTTCAGGAGAAGCTGTACTTTTACGTGCGACGACGAGTGTTTAGTACGCTTCGACGTTGGGATGCACGGGGCAGTTTCGGGACGTCTTGTTGGCTTGAGAACGGGGAGCTTAACGGGTTTCGGTTAACTTGGAGCGGGCCAGTTAACGGATTCCGGTTAACTCCTAACGGATTTTGGCGATCCGGATTTGGGTACTTACAGATATGTAGGCCTAAGTACACTTGTAAATGTGGGGGTGTTTCAAAAAGTAACAAGTCCGATTATCAAAAAAATTGAAATTGGTTACCAAATGGTGGATTATGTTTCAAAAAGTTAAATATGTTTAAAACACGTGTATATATTAATTGGTTTGTTATGTATGATTCAATAAGTTTGAATATGTATAAAAACCAAAGGAAAACAAAGTCAATGTAAATCAAGTATTGATGTCAAATTCATGAAAATAAAGAAATGATACTTTGGATTATCAAACTGTTGAACGGTTCAAGAAATGGAACCTCGAAAAAAGTGTGCTAGTTTGTAAAGTCATTGTATAACTTGAGACAAGTAAAAATATAAGGATATCAAAAGTTTGATTGTGTGGATTTAAAAAAAAAGTGACTATGTTAATTTGTTAAATAAATCCAAAAATGATATGTTAAGCCGAGAAAAAAGTTCTAGTAAATTTGATCCGTTGATTCAAATTCAAGGAAAACTAATGAACTCGTTGTTAAACAAGTCATTATTTGGATATACTGTATAAATTTTGAAATGATCAATATGGAATAACTAGAAATGAAATGAATTTGAGTTAACACTTATCAAATGGATTAAGCTTGTGTTAACAAGATGGTATATTGCTAAAATCAATTTATGATTAAAAATACATATAGCAATGTGTGTAATGGTAGTCTAGACATATATGTATAAGACATTCTACCATTAACCAACTACTCTCAACTAAATTGACTATGTGAAGTCAAATAATAATCGGATCATTTAACCAAATGGTTAGACTGAGAGTTAGTTATAAATTTTGAAAGGAATGAGACATTATCATCTTAGAACTTAAATACATCGGAAAACCCAACTTAGTTGACCGTAGATCCCAATATCTAGGTTTTCAAAGTGACAACATAACTGTTAAAAAACTTGTAGTGTCACTGTGGGGGTCAACCCCAAGTCCATTCCTAAAGTGACATCCCGAAAGGAAAGGTTAATATTATACATTTTAATGATTCTTGAGCTTCGAAATTGCCGATTGGGATAATACAGGTTACTTTTAATAATCACCTATGTGAGAGAGAAGTAGGGGCGACTTCGAGGAGAATTGTGTGCGGCTCAATTCTCAAACCCTCTCACAGAACCAGGCATTATGTTCAGGGCCATGAATGAACATAGCTATGAGAATTGAACTATGTTAGAGCGATACTTGTGTCAAGTATATGATCAGCTACACAAAAAGCATACCAGTTCAAGGATATCCCGTCTACCGACTTGCGAGTAGAGTAAATATGCTTGTACGAGCGTAGTTTCAAAGGGCTAACCTCTACCTGTCGTATGCAAGTTTTCGTCTGCCGAACTTTATCACCAACTTTTCTAGAGTCAATTTCTATTCATGTGGGGATTGTTGGAAAAATTGTGTATTAATGTGAATGAGAAATTGATTTTCTCTAGTTAAAGTGTAATCCAAGGTGTGACCTTTGGGTTGTAAAAACTAACCAAAAATTGAATTTCTTTAAAAGGAATTATGAGGTTTTTATGTTTGGGTTGTTACAATAACAAATATGGGTTATTTCTCATAATTGCTCTTTTATTTATAAATTGATTTCTCTAATTAAGTTAGAGAATATGTAACAATACAAATCATAATGTCGAGTTTAATTATACATGGTTAATGCCAATTAATCCTAAGTTCCCTACATGTTTTTTATATATTTTGTTGTTGTCTATTTTTCTTGGCTAGTAATAAGAAGTAAGAAAAAAAGAAGAATGGATAGAAGAAGAGAGAATAATAGAAGAATAGAGAATAGAGAATAGAAAATAGAGAAGATGTTGATAGAAAATTTTTTAGTGTTGTAAACTCTAGAGTTTAGGAATTTTCTCTCGTCAAAATATTCTTCTTGATCTCTTTAAATTTCTTGTTGGTGATATTGTTCAAGCATACGCTCAATTCGCCGGTAGTCTCAAGTGCGGAGTTGCATCAGGTTCGTCTGTTCTATCCTGTAAGACTAACGCCTGTGGAAGCCTCGAGCACTCTTAGAGAGGGGGACGAATTAGTCTTAAAGAAAGTGTATAACACGGCTCGGACACAAGTGAATCAACATGACTTACATACGATTTTCTCTTTCCATTTTCTATTTTGTATTGTAAATTGTATTCCAATTTTATTTTAATACTTTCATATTGTCCTCATTATTTAAGATTTTTTTCAACACATACACTACAAGAAAATCTATTTATTGCAACGAAAATTTGCAACGACAATATTTTGTCGTTGTAAAAAATATCTTTAGCAACTACCTTAAAGAGTCGTTGCTAATGTTTGTTGCAATAAATGGAAGTTTCACTTCCCTCCATTCCTTATGTGCGCGTGCCTCCCACAAATATTTGGGATAATTTTAAGTAACAAAACCACTCGTTGTGAAAAATAGATAATACATATTGCAACGGGTGTCGTCATTGCGAAAACTATTATAAATATATGACAACAACATAATTGTTGCAAAAGAAAGGGAAAAAATATAAGAAAATAAAACACCCCTTTCAATTATATACTGAAATCTGAAGAGGCTAACCCTTCTCTATCAATTCATTTCACCAGAACTCTACTCCCCGTCGAATCTCTCCATCTCGGCCACCGTCGGGCTTCCAAATCTCTCTCTCTCTATTTTGACCTAGCTATGGCAGACTTACCTCACTGGCCTTAGCTATTACGATCTAAATCGTTTCTCCCTCTCTCTCTCTCTCTCTCTCATATTGAACGAAACCCTCTCCCCCGCCGCCGCTTCTCTCTCTTACTATCTCAGGCGAAACCCCCCGTCGATGACCTCGTGTTGAATCTCTGCTCTACTCATCTACTTCGACCTTGGACTGCGACTTTGAACTACGAGCTCTACAAATCCTCGGCTCCTAAGTACGGTATGTTCAATCTTTCCTTGAATTTTATTCTTAGATCTGTTGGGCATTGGCTTTCTTCAACAGTCGGTTTGTTGATTCATCATTGGTAGATTAGAAGTATTTAATGTATGGTTCTTTCTTGCAATTCAGATGATATACATAAATATTCCCAAATCTCTCTCTCTTTCTCTCTCTCTCTCTCTCTCTCTCTCTCTCTCTCTCTCTCTCTCTCTCTCTATTTTGACCTAGCTATGGAGAATTTACCAAATCATGAGACATTTTGTTTTCCCTAATTTTAATGGTTATGTAAAACACTGTATACATCTCCTCTGCTTGAAGTTTTGAAAGTAAGTGTTGATGGTTTAGTAAATTCTAGTAATTTCACTTTCAGGTATTGAAGAATTTTACCGTACTAAAGGAGATATGAGCTGATCGAAGATTTGCAGGTATAACTGGAGGTCTTTTTAAATCAAATATCATTCTTCTCATTAGGTCAAGATACTCATATCATGTTATTCATGCTTCTATATTCTTTCTCCTGTCACCACTTTCTAATTTTTAAAAGCCCCCCCCCCCCCTATTTCGATGCCTGTAGATATTTTTTGTTATCATTATGTTTCTTTATAAATTGAAAATGTTTTCATCAACTCGGTATCTTGATGTCCTTAAGTGACTTGCTTATACTTTTAAGAAACTTATGGAGTTTCTGAACTGCAGATATGTGCCATGGTTTGATTACTTCTTGGACTTCTCAGACGTGGCATTCAAAGTTGTCGCAGATGATTATGTAACGACTGATAGTGGAACTGGAATTGTGCATTGTGCTCCAGCATTTGGTGAAGATGATTATCATGTTTGTATTGATAATAAAATAATCAATAAGGTTTGCAAGAATCTGCTCTGGAAGTTAGTTTCACTTGTTCATATGATTAAGTTTGTGCTTGCTCTTTCTTGAAGTATGTTATCTTTCCTTTCTTCTCCCTTCCTTTGGTTTATGGCGTTGCTTTTGAGTAATGTTTATGCATGAAGCACATTTATAAGTATCTGCGACCATAGTATGTCTATTGAAATTAAAATTTTCATTCAGTCGTGACTGTGTTTGTTGTTCTTTTGCTGTAGTCCCTTCATTTATTTATTACCTTTTTTTGATAAGACATTTTCTTTCATTACTCCCCTAAAATATTTTTCTTTCTATCTCTTTACTCTTTGGTCCTGATCCATTTTTTTAAAAATCATAATATTGGTGTATTCAGGGAGAGAATTTGGTTTACTCAATCAATACCAATGTTTAAGTTAGCATTTGTAGTATCAAGTGTTGGTTTACTCATTAAAGGTTGCGTTGTAATTATAAGAATTGTTGCCGCTAGAAAGCATCATGTATTTATCATCCGCTTGAATGTTAGTGATTTGTGTTAGTTATTACTTATCACTCGTTAGTTGTTCCATCCTTTAGGTTTTCTGCAAGGCATATAAACAGGTAGACCCTGCAACGCATCCTAGTATGCGCCATCTTTTGGGAACTTGGAAAGGAGTGTTCCCTCTGCAGTCACTTCAGATGATTGAGAAAGAACTCAGTTTTTTACCTCCTGCTGCGGATGTTTCATTGTTAGGAACTAATACATCTAAACCTGATTCACACTCCCAATGCCCTGCACACAATATTCATGTAAATCCCAAGTATTTAGTAGCCAGGCAACAACTCCAGAGCAAGATGAGGGCCACTGAAAAAAGTTCTGTCAGTTGCTCTGAACATTTTGATTCTTATTACATTTGCATTTACTCTTTTTTCTTACTACTTTTGGTCTAAAGACTCTAAACAATGGATCACTGACTGAAGGCCTACAGACTTGTTTGTCCATTAATTGGCTTATTCATTTTAGTCATTCCCTAACCTTTTTGTCTCATTTTATTCTTTGTGTTATTTGTGGGTAGATATGTGGTATTGACTCCCTCATCCTTGTGAACTTTTGTGGTGAAGGCAAAGGGGCCAGGCAATGACGTAAATGTAAAATGAAGATGGTGAAAAAATGGAGAGAACAACTACTATCAGCTCCGGAAGGTCGCGTGGTGATCCACATAATTTTTACATTTTAGTTATTTTACTGGCTTGTCACATGCCAGCTGCATGACAGGAACCTATGGCAAAGGCAAAGAAGCTCTCTTGTAATCATCTTTTCCATCTTTCTTGCTTGAGATCTTGGTATGGTCTATTATTCATTGTAATACAAGCTCCATGACTTTTGCAAACTTTTATTTACTTCTAATTTTACTATTTTTGTATAACATGACTGAACATCAGGTTGGACCAAGTTTTAAATGAGAACTATTCTTGCCCCACCTGTCAAAAACCACATTTTGTTGGGAGTTCTGAAGATGTTTGTGCTGATGGTTTGGTGTTTCTGTACAGCTAAAGAATTAATGTTGTTAGATCAGAACTTAATTGTAATTAAGGTGTTTAAATTTATAGGTTTGAGTTTGTGCTGATGGTTTGGTGTTTCTGTACAGCTAAAGAGTTATATCTTTGTTTTTACACAAAGATTATTATTTCCCTTTCTTATCTCTTTCCTAATGCCAAATTATTTTTAGGTTGATATAGTAGACTTCAATGGCAGCTTTTTAGCCCGTGTTCGTGATCTTGTTGGTCCAAATCCAATAATTTTGGTTATCGCCAAGGTAATAGCTTCTTCAATATGTTCATACAGTTTTCTCCTTTTTTGCAATTATTACTTATACTTTCAATGTTGATAAAGGTTGATCTTCTTCCCAAAGGGACATATTTTAACTGTGTTGGTGACTGGGTTGTGGAGGCTACATTAAAGAAGAAGCTCAAGTAAGTCCTGAACTTCATGTGTCTATCATCATTTTGGATACAGAATGTTGTGATGTTTGAACTAAGGAAACCGTTCATATAACAATTTAAATGTCAATTTACTTGCATCTTATTCACATAGGCATATGTTAGGAACTTGGTGCTCATTCTCCCAGTTTCTTATTAGCATGAACTCCAAGCACAACCGATGAAGGAGAAATCCGGGCCAAGAATGAAATCAAACAATAAGGACTCTTCTTAACATTATGTCAACTCGAACTTGATATTTTATTTGTGCTTCATTATTTCTTACACAATGCAGATGCCAAGAATATGCATCACAGATTTAAAAGTTTTTAATATCGAGGCATGTCATTGTCTGCAGTGTTACGAGTGTTCACTTAACTAGTTCAAAGTCTTTGGTTGGAATTGCTGGCATTATTGCAAAAATCCAGAAGGAGAAAAAGGTACGTCATAGTTTTATTAGTAAACATGAATCTTTGTATTGGTTACTTAGTTCGTGAAAATGGTGCAATTTGGGCATTGTATATCGCAAGAATAGAAGCAATAGAAAGATTGTCTGCTAACTGAGCATTTCTATAATGATTCAGTCAGTTTGGTGCTAAGGGAATAAGTAACTGATATCCTAATCTCAGCTATAATTTCTTCACTTATCTATTGTTTGGTTTGATTGAGGCAGTCTTCTCATTAATTGCTGCCACAAATGAGATTGATATTTGGTTGAAGTGCAAACAATCATGACTCCTTATTTCCATTGCAATTCAAAAACTTTATGATACTCCGGGAGTTCATCTCCATCACAGGACCTACTTCTACTCAGCACTCACTAGTATAATATGGATACCTGCTGCTGATGATAGATTTAGATTGAAATATAAACTGCTTGCCATTTCATTTTGTAGGAATCACTCTTTGATGATGGCAACATGGAAAGTTGCTCCTGCCTTAGCTGTTGGATGTGTTGCAGTATTTAAGCCATCCAACAACTCATGAGGGTATGTTGTCGTTGATTTCCCTCCCTTGTTATTTTGGTTCTAGACTTCAAATTTCTCAACTCGCCTTTGTTCCATTCACTTCTTAGATTGCACTTCAACTATTATTATTTGCCTTAACTAAGATCCTAATTCTATGTATTTGAAATTTTTTACAGGAAGGTAGATATGATCAGAAGCATGAAGTTTATGGATGTGATAGTTTTTGCATGTTGAAGCTAGCTAGGAAGATATTTGCATATTCTTTTGTTTGAATGTTAAAGCTAGCTAGTTAAAAATTATGTAGTTCTCTTAGAATGACAATTTGTACCGAATACTATAATACGGTGATGGATTTGGTATGCAGTTTTTTGGATATAAAGTATTTGAAATTACAAATATTTTGTTGAAACAATTGTTTTTGTTAAATTGAAATCTAATACCAGGTTATTTTTTAAAAAAAAAACTAAATCCATATCTTTTGCAACGACTTATTCTGTTGTTGTATATCAATTTCTTTTGCAACGACTTATTCTGTTGCTGTAAATACTATCTTTTGCAACGACTTATGTTGTTGTTATAAACATAATATTTTGAAACGACAGAAATTTTGCAACAACATATGTCGTTGCGAAAATACATATTTTTTGCAACAACAAAAGTCGTTGCAAAAAACTAACGCTACGCCCATTCCCGCAACAACCCTGCAACGATAAATGCCGTTGCAAAAAATAATTTTTGCAACGACATGGTATTTTTTGCAACGATATTTGTTGTTGCAATAAATGGGTTTTCTTGTAGTGATAGGACTAATATCTAGTACATGACCTTATTGTCCTACGTCGTGGAGAAGAATCGCCACGAGGTGAAGTCCTTCGCCTTCACTGATTGATTCTTGGTCTTAAATCAACTGAATTAACTTCCCGGTCCTTTTGTTGGTTCAACTGATCTCTCCGATCCTTACCTTGATGGGAACTTCCTTGGACGGGGATTCCACCAATTGGTTGGACCACTTGGGCTAACATTTGTCTGGAATTAACAACGACGTCATGTAATGGAGGGTTTTTGTTAATAGGATGGTTTTCCTTATTCCCTTGACCACCTCCTCTATTGACGCGACTTTCTCCTCTATGGGAAATCCTAGTTCTGATGGGCCAGATGAATTCAGCCAATGAGTGATCTGGGTCCAATTCGAGTAAGGCATTCTGGGTTTCATATATGCGTTGCAAAGTGTCCATTTGACGACACAACAGAGTCCTATGGTCCGAGGGTGGGACAGATGGGCCTACTACCCCATGGGCTCTGTTCCTTGTGGCCTGACTGGCCGTGGGCCGACCACTCCCTCATCTGCGACGGTTATTATCAAGGGGAATTTCCACCGCAGACTGGCCACTGAAATGAAGGTTCATACCCAGCGGTGGAGGCAGTCCTCCGTTATTTGAAGGAGGTGGGAGAAAACCACCATTGATCTGGGCACCACAGGGGATTTGTGGGATCGCTTTTGCCGCACTGGCGGCATTATCTTCCGTGGGCTGATTCTTAGGCTCAGCCGTCAGGCTCGCAGTGCGTCTGTCTTCCATTAGATATGAAGCCTATTCAATTGGTTGTTTCCCGACAATGAAACCAAACTGATGATGCTAAAACGTCGGATCATCCATAATTCAGTGGGTTAGATAATCCCAACAACTTGAACGGCCTGAAAAAAATGAACAAACATATAAACTAAGTCAGGGATTTCTCCGGCAAAGTCCCTTCGACGTGAGGGTAAGTATTTGGTATGTATGAGAGCAAATCAATTGACAATATATTAGAGTCGAAAATTGTTTACCAAAATTACGTTATTTATGCCTTGTATTTATAGTGCTTTGAGGTGGTTTATAGTCTTGGAGATGAAGTTTATGAGTGATTTAAGCAGTTGAGTCCAATCCAACTCCTAATTCCTTGCTTTCCATATTTGACTAAGATTCAGATTATGCTTAACAAGACATGTGCCGAGCAAGTCATGCTCGGTTCATGGCCTTGGCCGACTTAGCTCGTGGTTGCAAGTCTTTGGTCGGCTAAGATTATGCCGAGATAAAAAAGGACAAGCATTGATAGAGAGGCACATTTCATATCTCGTCTTTTTGGAGTGTATCTTCTATTGGGCTTGGCCCATGTCGATTAAATGTATCCCGACCAGTTGGGTCATGCTCGATTTGTAACGTTCAAATGTTATAATTTTTTTTAAAGAGGATTAATAATGGTTCTTCAGTTACGCCCTTATACTGTTGTCCTAGAAAGAAAATGAATCGAACCCAAAACATTGTAAAAGTCGGCTCTAAAACTAAATCAGTCTTTATAAACGTAGGAGTAAATATTATACTTAATTTGTTAATTGTCTTATAATAAATCTATATATAATATTAAAGCAGAAGAAAATGCCGTGCCCACAGCTTGTCACGTGGACTTATGACGTGGAATTCCACGTGGCAATTTCTCATTCGTCAATCGTCATTCATGCTATTTAGTAATTAGTAATTTTCAATTTTTAAATTAAATTTTTAAATACATATAAATGTGAATGTGAATTTGTGTTTGTTTGTTGAGATTAGGATTGATTGACTTTGGGAGTCCAATAACTTACTGTGAGCAAAAGCAAAAAACGTGGAGTGAGCAAAAGCAAAAAACGTGTAAATTAGTCAAATGTAGTATATCTCTTATTAATAATTAGTAATTTTCGAAATTTAAAAGAGATACCAGAATTCACATGTGAGTTAGCAGTTGTTGTGTTTAAGACTTTCAATTGCACAATAACTCTAAATTTATGCTTCTGATCATACCTTTAACCATAAATTTCGAATGTAGTTTCTAGAAATCAATAGAAATTCGAATTATTTGAAAATAAAAAGTATGATTCATTTAACTTCTATCTAAAATTCAAACTTGGATGGATAAGTGATGATTTAAATTCATCTATCTTAAACACTGATAAGAGATAATTTTATTTACACAATCCTTAAAAATAAAATACTCAACAACCCTATCATTCTTTTTCTTTCAATACCTACCACCGTCTTTCTCCTGTTCTCCTGCTCTCCTGCGACACATTCAACGCATCCAGGTAATTGCAATATTCTCAATTAGCAACTTATTATTATCGTCTTTAAGTATTGAAATCCATGCCTTGGTTCCCTCCTCTATCAATCGCTTAGACATTCTTATTTGGTTCCTGAAAAATAATTTTTCGATTTCATAAGCAGAAAAAAAAAACTATGTAATATCCAGATCCAATGCATCATTGACAGAACCAATGAAAACCAACCCAATAGAAAATTTCATCTTTAAAAGCCTATAAACCAATTCATACTTTTCACTTGCTGAGCTATTAGCATATACACTGGCTAGAAATCAATGTTCAACCAATAAAACATTCTACAAATATAATTATTCTGCTAATGGCCAGTATAACCATGCCATTAGTTTTTACTAAACAACAGTGTCATCTTAAGCTACAATTCATATACTCCCCGTCAGAAAGATAGAGTCCTACCTTCCTCTTTAGTTTGTCCAGAAATTCTGTAATCCCATTTTTAGAGAAGGGTATAATTTTAGTGTCGTTCAGAAGAGGTATAAACAAGTAAGGTTATACAGTGATTCGCAATAAGTTTTCTCTCGAATAGGACTATTTTCTGGGCACGGAGGGAGTGCTTTTTCAACCTTTTTCGCATGTAATGTATTCAAGATATGAAGAGAGAGAGAGAGAGAAACCCTGTTGTACTAAAAACACACTCTCTTTGCTGCGAGGGCAATCCTCATAAAATGGTCGTTGAGCTTAAAAACTAGATTCTCCCACAGGACATGTCACGACCCTAAACCTAGGCACCATTTTGGGTCACACGTGGAACACGTGGGAGTGGGGTGCATTGCATCTCATTTTATGCATTATATGCTATTTAGAATTGTTAAGTGTTTATTTGGCTAAGTTGTTAAATTACGTGGTTTTAGATGTTATTAAATTGATTTTAATTATATAATGTCTAAATGGATCAAATGGGAATTATGTGCTAAAGTTATAACATTTGAAAATTTAAATGAAATGTTATAAAAAGTATCGAGGAGCTTGAGTGTAAATATAACCTTGAGGTGGTTGTTTGTTTGATTTTAAACTTGGAGGAGCTTATGTGTAAAATAGTTTATATAAATCTTTTAACAAAGCTTCTCCCAGAAGCATTTTATCCCCTCACTTCTTCTCCCTACTTCTACATTCTAGAAAGTATTTAACCCTAGCTTACCTTCCGAAATTCATAACAATTCAACCTTCAATCCTTTCTTTGTTTTGATCGCGAATTATTGCTCAGGGAGTTGAATAGAACAAGAATAGCCGATCAAATCTTTCTTTTATTTTGATAAATTTTTGGTAAGTTATTATGATTTCCTTATATAACTGTTCATAATATGTCTAAATATGTTATTATGAGGTTATGAATGATTTGTGTAAAGTTGGAACCATTTACTTGGTGTTTGAAATGGAAACAAAACAAGTAAGGTTGAATGAATATGTCAAAAGGTGGTAATATGATTTGGGTTGAATTGGAACATGTTATAGATGTGTTATATAGCATGGAGGGAGTATGTTTATGTGTTTGGAAACTTGCTCTGATGTTTAAAACTGGGTAGAGTTGGGTTGAATGGAAACAGTATGAAGGAAAATGGTAGTGTCCTTGTTGTTGCATATGTTTCAGCCAAGAACAACAGTTTCTGGGGTTGGGCACGACTCGTGCTCTGTAGCACGAGTCGTGACCAGGACAAGCCAAGTTGTGCGACAGTTGTTGCCATGAGGGAAGAGTCGTGCCTTATAAGGGACGACTGATTCTGAAGGGGTGTAACTGGGCACGAGTCGTGCCCTAGGGCACGAGTCGTGCCCTGCCCTGCAGCCTCTGAACCAATTTCTAAGCTTTGAAAACCTAGTCTAACCAGTATATAATTGAACACTCTTCAACCCTGATTCTAGTACAACTTTAGTACTATACAATGGAACTTTAAATGGTCCAAATTGATATTGGGAAAGGCTTTAAATATTGTCTTGAAATTGGTTGGAAGGCAATTGTGAAACTTGAACCAAAGTTGATAAAAACTTGGTATTTGAATATGGAACCTTTATAGAAGGTGTTTAATGTTATATTATAAATGCGTAGGGCTACTTATATTATATTGTACCCCTACGTGGTGACCTGTATAGGGTTATTGGTTCTTATAGTGCGTGAAATGTATATGGCACTACTTCATTGGTTTGGGGCAGGAGTATTAATACCCTGTTACTGGATTATATAGTATGTAATGAATATGTATGGCTTACTTGATATACATTGTGCCCATATGTGATTACCTATTTATGATTGGTTGTGCACATAGTGTTAAATACGTGTTGCACTGTTTCATTTGTTGAGCATGAGTATTAATACCATGTCATTGGATTGTTGTTATTCAATAGTGTTTAAATACATGTTGCACTATTGTGATTGGTTTAACATGAGGAATAAGTACCATGTTATGTATTGATATCCCATGGGGTGGATATAGTTTCAAGTATCTGTGATGTGCTTGAATATGGTTATATCAGCTGACTCTCGGGGGTATAGGGAATACTATCACTTATGAGAAGATATTTAATAAGGTGTTTAGATTTCCTTATACCTGTGACTGCTCCCCCTTCTGTGGCCATGGATTGGGGGTACAGCTTCTATGGATATGTGGAGTCAGTTCCTAAGATAGCTGATATCTTATATGGGTCTCTGAAAGGGATCGTATAAGACGTGAATATGCACCAGCAGTTCACAAATGAGCGGAGTATTACTCCCACCGTTGTACTACATATGATTCAGATGGGAAAGGTAAAGATAAGGTAATGGAATGTGTTTACCGCTTTACCAATGTGATATTGAGCAACCTGTTTATGTGTTGCATATTTGATATTGAGCAACCTGTTTATGTGTTGCATATTTGATATTGAGTAACCTATTTATGTGTTGCATATGGTATGACATATTGTTGCATACATAATAGCTTGCTGAGATTTATTCTCACCCCTTCTCCCTTTATTGTTTTAGATCCCGCTGAGATAGGAGGACCGGACCGGTGAGGCCGGAAAGGAGTTTGGACATCTTTTGGGTTGTCAGGGTATGTGTTGGTTTGGGGAGTTGGGAATGTCGTGGTTGTTATTCTTTTGGGGAAAAGTTTGGTATATAAAACTTTTATAAACATGTTTCAGTTGTGTTGTGTTGTAATTAAACTTGGAATTGGTTTGTTTTAAAGTTGGCTTGTGTAAGCCTTTACAGTGGTAGTACTTGTAACTTATACAGGTTATAACTAGTTAAACAGGTTTATATATCACCTCCGGGTAGAGGGGTTATTTTGAAATTGATTTCCAAAAGGGTTGTTATACTTTTCAAGTAATATAAAGAAAAGTTTTTTTTAAAGGTAATTTGGGACCCTCCATCCTGGGACACGAGTTTATAGATTTCGGGAGTTGGCAGGCGCCCACAGTTGGTATCAGAGCTTTGGCTAGAAGTCAAGGGTAGATGTCTAGTCTAAGGGGAGTGTGTGATGTCTGACGCCGAGTGTTTAATGCAGGGATTATTGTAATGGTTGTAACTGGTGATGACCAGCAGAGGGATCAGGGGAACATTGGTGATATGGGAGCTGGGGGAAACCAGAATGCTGAAATGATGGCTATGTTCCGGGTTTTCCTTCAGAATATGGCGGCTCCGAGTCGGTCGTGCACAGCAGCCCGGCGGCACTCCGAGGCAAGGCCAGCACATGGGTTAGAAAATTTTATCAAAATGGCTCCACCAAGCTTCAACGGGGATCCAGATCCAGTGATAGCTGAGAGATGGTTGGAAGCTATGAATAAGATTTTTGTTGCAATGGAGAGTACAGATGAAGAAAAAGTCAGATGTGCAGTGTTCAAACTGGAAGGTCCTGCAGAGCACTGGTGGCAAATTATTAAGGAAAGTTGGGAGCGGGACCACACGCCCCAAACTTGGGACAACTTTACTGGGAGATTCAAAGAGCATTTCATTCCCGTGATTACTAAAAACAAGAAAGAGGTAGAGTTCCTGAAGCTTGAGCAGGGGGCAATGACAGTGGCCCAGTATTCTGCAAAATTTATAGAGCTAGCAAGGTATTGTCCACATCTTGTACCAGATGAAGGAATGAGAGTCTACAGGTTTGTTAAGGGACTGAGGTTGGAGTTCAGAAAACAACTGTTGTCACATGATTTTCCCAACTACCAGGCAGCAGTTATTATGGCATACAGAATTGAAAATGACATCGAAGAACATCGAGGTAAACCTGAAGGTAATGGAATCAAGACTAAGATTTCAGACCAGAGTTCAGGTCAGAGCAAGAGTCAGCCTAAATCTTTAACTTCTGGAGTGGCTAAGGGAGGAACAGTCACAGTTTCAACCCGTCCTGTATCTAGCCAATTTGGGACTATTTGCAACTTTTGCAAGAGGATAGGACATTCTGAAGACAGCTGTTGGAGGAAACAGGGTAAATGTTTGAATTGTGGAGAGATGGGGCACTTCAAAAAGGATTGTCCTAAATTAAAAAAAGGGTCAAGCTGTGGGTGGTGGACAGCAAGGTGACCAGGCCAGAGTTGGTGCTAAGAGGGATGTTGAGGGGAAGCCTAAAGAGAGAGTACAAGGTAGAGTGTTTACCTTGGGTCGAGGCGCGGTAGATCCCACCGAGGTCATTAGAGGTATTGTCCCTGTCTCAGGGGTCAGGGCTCGTATTCTTATCGACCCTAGATCGTCTCATTCTTATGTGGCATCTCATTATGCATTCGCATTGCATAAGTTGCCTAAGTTGTTGCCGTATGTGCTAGAGGTTTCTAATCATATAGGAGAGTGCCTCGAATCCTCTTTGATCTATCATGATTGTGAGGTGATTATATGTGGGCATGTATTGCCAGTGGATTTGGTAGAGTTACCAATTCAAGATTTTGATGTTATTTTAGGCATGGACTAGTTGAGTTATTGTCATGCCTTGGTGGACTGTCGCAGAAAGCGGGTCACCTTTTCTATGCCTGATGTGCCTGTGTTTATATTTGATGCTGATAAGTCTTTATTTGGCATTCATGTTATATCTGCACTAAAGGCTAGAAAGTTGTTATCAAAAGGGTGTGAGGGATACTTGGCATATGTGTTAGACTCTAGTAAGAAGTCTCCTGAACTAACTTGTGTTCCAGTTGTGAATGAGTTTAGTGATGTATTCTCAACTGAGTATTCTATGCCTCCAGATAGAGAGGTGGAGTTCTGTATTGATTTATTGCCAGGTACTTCACCAATTTCTAAAGCACCTTACAGAATGGCTCCAGCTAAGTTAAAAGAATTGAAAATTCAGTTGCAGGAGTTGTTAGACAGGGGTTTTATTCGTCCCAGTGTTTCACCCTGGGGAGCACCAGTTTTGTTTGTTAGGAAGAAGGATGGTATACTGAGGTTGTGTATTGATTACAGACTACTGAATCAAGCTACTATTAAGAACAAATATCCTCTTCCTCACATTGATGATTTATTTGATCAACTTCAAGGTTCTGTTATATATTCCAAGTTGGACTTGCATAGCGGATACCATCAGTTGAAAATCAAGCCAGATGATATTTCTAAAACAGCTTTCAGAATAAGGTACGGGCATTATGAATTTCTTGTTATGCCATTTGGGTTGACTAATGCACCAGTCGTATTTATGGACATGATGAACAGGATCTTCAAGCCGTATCTTGACAGTTTTATTGTGGTTTTTATTGATGATATCTTGGTATACTCAAAATCTAGGGAGGATCATGAGCAGCACTTGAGGATTGTGTTATCCGTGCTTCGTGAGAAACAGTTATTTGCCAAGTTCAGCAAATGTGAGTTATGGCTTGAACAGATTTCCTTCTTGGGTCATGTGGTATCCAGTGCTGGTATTGCAGTGGATCCTACAAAGATTAATGTCGTAGTCAACTGGAAACAACCTTCTACAGTGATAGAGGTTTGCAGTTTTCTTGGTTTAGCGGGGTATTATCGAAGATTTATAGAGGGATTTTCGAGGATTGCAACTCCGTTGACGAAATTGACTCGGAAGGATGTACCATTTATATGGGATGCTAAGTGTGAAGCTGGTTTTACTGAACTGAAGAAGAGATTGACTTCAGCTCCTATCCTTACTCTTCCAGAGGGTTGTGAGAATTTTTTTATATTCAGTGATGCTTCTAAAGAGGGATTGGGTTGTGTCCTTATGCAAAATGGGAAGGTAATTGCATATGCTTCGAGGAAGTTATCACCAGCAGAGCAGAATTATCCTACCCACGATATGGAGTTAGCTGCTATTGTTTTTGCATTGCATATGTGGAAACATTACCTGTATGGCGCCAAATTTGAGATATTTACAGATCATAAGAGCCTGAAATACTTGTTTACTCAAAAGGAATTGAACAACAGACAGAGGCGTTGGTTGGAGCTTCTGAAGGATTATGATTGTGTCATTTCCTATCATCCCGGGAAAGCTAACGTGGTGACTGATGCTATTAGCCGTAAGGCTCATTTATCGTCCTTGGTGTCTCGGGAAGTGAGATGTGATATGTTAATTGCAAACGTCAGAGCTGTTCCTACTTTATATGGGGATCTCTTGGAAGCTCAGTTGAATGACAATGAATTGCAGAAAATTAGGGAGAAATTGCAAGAGGGAAAGACTGGGGAGTTTTCATTGAACAAGGATGGGATTCTAACCTTCAAAGGCAGGATTTGCGTACCTTCTTCCCCAGAGATCAAAAGGTAGGTATTAGAGGATGGCCATAAATCCCGATTTGCTATTCATCCTGGCAGCACAAAGATGTATCAAGACTTGAAGAGAGGTTACTGGAGGAATGGTATGAAAAGGGAGATTGCAGAATTTGTATCAAAATGTCTGACTTGCCAACAGATCAAAGCTGAACATCAGAGACCAGCAGGATTGCTTCAACCATTGGATATTCCGGAGTGGAAGTGGGAGGGCATTTATATGGATTTTGTGACAGGATTGCCTCCTACTTTGAGGAAGATGGATGCTATATGGGTGATTGTGGATAGACTGACCAAATCAGCTCATTTTCTTCCAGTTTCAACCAAGTATTCATTGGAGAGATTGGCTCAGTTATATATCCGTGAGATTGTGAGATTGCATGGGGTGCCTGTCAACATTGTTTCTGATAGGGATCCGAGATTCACCTTGCGGTTTTATAGGTATTTGCATGAAGCCTTGGGGTCCAAGTTGAGTTTTAGTACAGCATTTCATCCTCAGACTGATGGGCAGATGATAAGTGACTATTATATAGTCAATTATCCTAGTTTTTATATACTTTTACATAAATAAATCATCACTTTTCATTTAGTTTTTTAGTACTTTTTACTTACTTTTGTTATTTTATTAGATTTTACGTTTTTGGTATGTTTTATACATTTTAGACAGGTTTTAGGGTCATTTTATATATACAAAGGATACATGGACATCTTGGTCCAAAAAGATGAAGGAACACCAAGCAAATAAGCACTCCAAGCTGAAAACCAGTCGGAGCGGCCGTGCGGCAAAACCGGGAGCGGCCGTGCAACTTAGGCCATGGCCGGCCATCTTGGCCCATGGAGTGGCCAGAGCAACACTTTGAAAGGACACAGCCGTACTAACCTTGGAGCGACCGTGCAGCTATATCTGGAGCGGCCGTGCAAGTCTTCAAATTCAAATCCAAATGCGGCGCCAAAGAGGACACGGCCGTGCAAAATCCTTGACACGGCCGTGCAAGTCGTGATTTGCGAGATGTAAAGGCACCTTTTGATGGCACCCAATTGAAGAGTCTCCTTCCATTTATAAATAGGACCCTTGTAATCGAGTCTTAGATACGAATTCTTAGAGAGAAACTACGATATTAAATAGAGAGAAGATACAAAGATTTGTAACAACAATTATCCAAAGAAGTTTGAAGATCAAAGTCATTATTTGTTCTTGGAATCTCTTTGGAGGAAAAGCAATAAAAGTGAAGCATCATTCTCAGCAATCATAAGTCTTTCTTACTCAATCTCTATTTATGTTTTTATGTCATTAATGGCTTGTGAGTAATCCCCCATATTCTTGGGGTTGGAAACTCAAAAGCATGCTTATTCATCATTAAAAAATGTTTAGTCTTGTCTTCTTTCTTCATCTAAAACAATCTCTTTATATTATTCTCTAAATGCCTTACATTTTGGCGATATCCAATTTGTATGATTCAGTCAATTGAGAGAAGTACCTAGCGGAGAATCTCGATTGACGGAACCATATAAAGAAACTAGGTTCATTGATCACGAGAGTAGTTCAATGGCCTAGGGATGTTCCTTTAATGGAAAGTATGTTGACTTCCGTCCTTAATGGATTCTTACTAATTATGGTCAGCTAGAGATAAGCCGGAATGCCCGTTTGTGACAGGGCGGGGGCAAACATAAACGGATTTCTCAAACAGTTAGGACATAATTAGTGAAGAATACAAACGCTATTGTCTTAGCCCGAAATAGCGTAGGCCTAACATACCATCCTTGCTTTTTATGAAAACCTTTTATTTCTAAGACAATGACAATTTGATGAATAAGATTATGTGTATGATTTCCAATCCCGAGAATGCTTCATTTTTATAAGATTTCAATTAAAGTATTTTCTGTTTATGCTCTCTCTATTATTCTAAAACAAATTTTATCTACCCCCAATCCTTTCTATATTTTCTAAAGACAAAAATATCCCTTAAGTAAACCCTGTCTCTGTGGGATCGACTCGTACTTGCACCCGCTATATTACAATAGCCCGTGCGCTTGCGGAATTAAATAAACCGTTAGGTTTCGACCGAACAAGTTTTTGGCGCCGTTGCCGGGGACAACGGTTTACTTTTTATTTTTGTCTTTACTACAAAATTTTTAGTTTTTGTTTTATTTTTACTATTTTGCTTTCTTGTCCTATAATCCGTTACGTTTAATTTTTTTCTTCAAGTGTTTTTCTTGTAGTTTATGAAACGTTCTCGGACATTTGTTGACAACTTTGATCCGGAACCCGAAAGAAGCTTTCACGAAAGATTAAGAAGATTTAGAGAAACTCTACAAAAACACATGGACGGAGAACCGCAAACACCTGCTAGGACCCTACGGGACTTTGTTAACCCAAGTACCCCAGGAACTAGATCCCCTATTGTTGTGCCGAATGTCGGAGCGGTAAACTTCGAGATAAAGCCGCAATTATTGCACATGGTTATGAATAACCAATACGGCGGCCTTTGCCTTCGAAGATCCCCATCTACACATCCAAACATTCCTTGAATATTGTGATACTACACGTATTCAAGGTGTTACGGTGGAAGCAATCCGGATGCGCCTTTTTCCTTTCTCTCTTAAGGATAAGGCGAAACAATGGTTGAATTCGGTCCCCCATAATTCATTAACAACATGGGACCAAATTCAAGAAGCATTCCTTGGTCGATTTTTCCCGCCAAGCAAGGCGCCGAGATACGAACAAAGATCACTAACATGTCAAACGAGATAGTGAGACTTTGTATGACGCATGGGAACGGTTCAAGGAACTTCTCGAGAATGTGCCCCCACCACGGGCTTGAAAAGTGGTTGATTGTTCATACCTTCTACAACGGTCTCATTTTCAAAACAAGAGAGACCATTGATGCCGCATTGCGGGGGAGCATTGATGAACAAAGGAGTCGATGAGGCATACGACCTTATCGAAAACATTGCATTGAACCATTACCAATGGTCAAGCGAGAGGAGCAAGCAACAAGGTACGCCCGGTAAATATAATGTTGATGCAGTTACTCTTCTCTCCTCTAAAGTTGACATGCTTTTGAAAAAGTTTGAAAATCTTAATGTCAACCCCATTGCTAGTGTAAATGTGTTATGCGAACTATGTGGGTCTAACTCACATAGTACGGATAACTGTGAGTTACTTGACGTTTACTTCTAACGATCAAGTGAACTTCGTTAATTCTTTTGGGCAAAATTGGGGGGATGTATTCTAATACATACAATCCCGAATGGAGGAATCACCCCAATTTTTCCTATAAGAATAACAACGTTCTTAACCCGCAATCATCTACACAACCTCCGGGATTTGCACCTAAGAATTTTAACAACAATGCAAGTACCTTTCCCCCTAAATCTAAATTAGATCTTATAATGGATTTTGTAGTGGAAAATAAAAATTCCCAAGAAAAGATCAATAATGAATTTAGGGAATGTTTTAAATTGCTAAATGCTAGGTTTGATAACTTGGCAGCGCATAATAAGATGCTAGAAACCCAACAAGCTCAACGAGGCTACCCCATTGAATAGACCACAAGGAGTCTTCCCGGTCAACCTCAAAGGCCAAATGAGCAAGTTAATGTAGTAAAAACTAGGGATGAGCAAGAAAAGAAAAATGAATGCCCTAGAAATAATCATAGTCCAATCCCTCCGATGATTGAGACTAGTTTGGGGACAGAATCCCCTAGAGAAAAAGGCAAGGATTATGATGAATTCCTTGATAACCTAGATGCCATTAATGTTAACATTCCTTATTTTAGAAAAGATGAAGATATGCCTTTAGCCGTTAAACCTTTGAAAAAATTAATTTTTGAAAAAGAAAGGCTAGAAGAGAATGAGAATGTTATGTTAGCGGAGGAGGTAAGCGCCGTTTTGCAAAATAAAGACCCTCCAAAATTAAAGGATCCGGTACATTCACCATTCCTTGTTGTGTTGGCGAGAATGAACATAGATAACGCCGTCCTTGACTTAGGAGCAAGCGTTAGTATAATGCCATTATCGGTTAGCGAGAAGCTTGGTATAGGGGAACTCAAACCCACAACCATAACTCTCGATTGGCGAGACCGATCCGTTCAATACCCCGTTGGTATTATGGAAAATTTGCCTTGTCGAGTAGGGAACTTAATCATCCCTATCGACTTTGTTATCTTGGATATGGCGGAAGACCATTATATCCCCGTCATTTTAGGAAGGCCATTTCTTGCCCTTTGCGGGGGCAATTATAGATGTGAAAAATGGCACATTTTCCCTAAATATAGGGAAAGAAAGGGTCGAATTTAGTATGCATAGGCCGGTTCTCGAAGATCCCTATCTAGAGGCCTATACTCCTAGTGAAGAAGATTGGACCCCAATTGAAGAGACCTACACCCCTAGCGAAGAAAATTGGATTCCTAGTGAAGAAGATTTAATGGGTGAGGAAACAAAATCAAAGGAAGAAATAAAAAATGATCTCATAAATATTGAACCTTTGATTTGCAATGATGTTTTAGATATTTACGCATTTCCTAAGGCTAACAATGCGGTGAAAAAGTCAAAAAGAACAAAGACGGAGGTCACTTCGAGTTTCCGAAAGTGCAAAGACTATAGGTCACTTGTTCTACCCAAGAAGTCGGGATGGAAGAAATGTCTACCGCGAGAAGATTCTTATTACCCGGAAGGATTGCAATGGCAAGTTGTCAATGACAAAAGGCCAACCAAGTATCACGCATCTCCTACTACCAGGAAGGGGTCAAGCTAAGGACCTAAAACAAGCATCATCGGGATAGTAACCGATGGATTATTTGTGTTTTATTTTTATTTTATTTTAGTTTTTATCATTTTTTGTTTGTGTTAACTTTGTTTTATAGGGAAAAAGACTTAAAAATGGTAAAGTTTGGTTCGCACGGCCGTGCAGCTCTTCTTGGAGCGGCCGTGCAGTTCATATCGAGTTGGAACGTGTTGACTCAGTAAAAGGGACACGGCCGTGCAAATTCCTTGACACGGCCGTGCAAGACGTCTGGGGAGTTGCGTCGTTCCAGTCAAAAGACGCAGCTTTTCCCCTCCTCCCTCATTTACTTCATCTTCAACCTCTCTCCCTCAAAACCTCCGCCCCATCTACTTTAAATACCCTCTCCTACACCATTTTTACTCACAATTCAACCCTCAATCCTCCTAAATTTCTCCAGTAAATCCCTCCTCCACCACCAAAAAACCCTCCTAAAACCCCAATTCCGAAAATACCAAAACCCTTCACCCATTTCATAAAATTCGAAGGGATTGCTCAAGATTAAGGTTAAGAAGGAAGCTCTTGGACATTTCAGAGGCTGTTCATCAAGATTACAAGCTTTTCAAACTCAGATTCGGGTAATCTACTTTCTTCTTCCTTTAGCTAAGTTTTTGGGTTATTTCTGAAAACTTTCAATGGAGAGAGGGAAAGGAAAGGGAAAGGCTGTTGAAAGAGGTTCGAAAAGGTCCCGAAAGGAACCATCTCCTACCCCTAATCTAAACCCAACGCTCAATGATTTGGGTATTGAGTTTAGGGAGCCTTCCGAAGTGGCTAGATTCACTGCCCTCCGTCAAAAGAGAATTAGACCGACCCAATTTCCAGATGTTCCTGCCCTTAAAGCCCTAGATGTCTACAAAAATGTAAGAAAGTTCCACACCGGATTTGGTTGTGGTGGTTTTCTTGAGTTGAATGCAAAGACTTACGAGAGAATTACTTTGGAATTCTTGTGCACTATGAGGAAGGAATTTACAACGAAATTTGTGGAAGTACCGGGAGCCATACCAATTGATACATTTGTATTTTAGGCTTGGTGGGGAGGAGTTTCATCTTACCTCCTTCGACATAAATAGAATTTTGGGTTGGCCTGCTTTCACCAACTTTGAAACCGATTTTCCTATAGAATTTAGGGAGAATGTGTTTTGGGAGCAAATAACCGGAATTCCATCCTTTAAATCTAGAACCGCAAAGCCTCATCTATTATTCATCCAGTTCTCCGGATTATGCACAGATTCTATGCATGTACGGTTTTGCAAGGGAAGATAAGGGAACAGTGAACAAGAAGGAGTTGTTTTTGTTATGGTCTATGGTGAGGGCTCATAGGAAGGTGAATTTGAGTCATTTCTTGATTGAGTTATTTAGTGATATCGTCTCTCCAACTTTCAATGGAGAGATCCATATTGGTGGTATTGTTACTTTGTTTGCTAACCATTTTGGGTTTGTGGTGCCCGCCAATGAAGTTGCGGTTTCGGGTTCTACAAAGTTGGATATTCCAACCCTACGGGTAATGCAAATGATTTCAGATAGAGGACGTGGAGAGTACAATTGGTTGGTAGGGCCGGGTAAAACGCCCTACATTGTTTTGCCTAGTCCCATCCTCCCATTTGCCCAAACTTATCAACACCCAACATGGATCTTTCCAATTTCCATGAATCACGGGGAGGGCCAATCAAGCCAAGCAAACCAAGAGGAGGAAGAAGAAGAAGAAGAAGGAGAGCAACATCAACCCAACCATCCATTGCCACCGGATTTCAATGATAGGTTTGATCGAATCGAACTTCAAAATAATCAAATAATGGATCGGTTCGACGCTTTCAACAATGAATTTCATTATTTCCGGAATGATATACAAAATCGTGTGGGAACGATTCAAAGGCAAGTGAACTCCATCTACAACTATGGAGTCAACCATTGGGATGACTTTCCTCAGCCACCGCCATTTGAGTGAGTTTTTCTTTACTCCCCCTAGATTTAGCATTGTTCTTTGAAACATTGAGGACAATGTTCATTTCAAGTGTGGGGGGGTAAATCTATCCTTTTATTTTTCGCTTTATTTTTCGCTTTCTAGTTTTTAAATTTTACTTGCTTTCTAGGATAGATTTAATTGCTTTCTAGTATAATTTTTCTTTTTAACTTAGTTGCATTTTTTTTTTTCGCATGTATAATAGTATATAAAAAAATTAAATCCCTATGATGATCAAAAATCATTATCATTATGCTTGCCATTTGCCCTAGTATAAATGCCTTTACCTTTCCTCTCATATTTTCTATACACTTAGAAATCTATAAAAAGGAAAAGTATAAGGGATCTTTTTAGGAAATAATTGAAAGCCTCATAAGTTGGTATAGCACGATATAGAATCTCATCAAGGAAAATGCATTTGATTAGAAAGGAATTCTTTTATGCTTGGTTATTTATGCAAATTTTGAATATATTCCTTTAAGATTGTACATTTTTTATCTTTATTAGATATTTATTCCCTTTTTAGAAGCACCTTTTTGATTGCATCCCTTGAATCACACCCTTTCATAAATTCCATCCTTCCATTTTTCAAATCAAGTCAAAGTAAAACACTTCTATCTTATTGATAAAAGAGTGACAATTGTCACCAAGCCTTAAAAGCAAAAAGAAACATATTATCTCCTAAGTAACTCGGGGCACGGCGTTCGCTGCGACGATGCTTCCTTGCCAAACGGAAATAATATCCAAAAAGTATTCTTGATCTAAGTATTAGGAACATGGGGTTCGCAACCACAATGTCTCCTACTTGAAAGGATCAAAAATAACTTAGGTCTTTTGCAAGAATATAACACGTACAAAAATAAGATAAATTTGTTTGACTTTGACGAGATTTTTCCACTACCATCATCCATTCTTCACCCTTGTGATTCAAGAATGTAATACAATTCTTCGGAACTTCTAAATTGTGAATAAATGTTTATACCTTCTCTTGTACGTCTTAAAGAAATAAAATTCATCTTTTCTAAAAAAAAAATCACTCTGAAAAGTGATAGCTTTTTCTACCAAGAAGATTCTTCCTTCTAGCATGCTTTACTTGGTCAAAATTCTATATATGCTATATTAGGTTATTGTCTTGCATTTTATCTCTTTAAAAATATCCCTAAAATATTTTCTTCCTAAAATAAATTTTTAAAGGTATTCAAAATATGATTAGATAGATAAAGGCATTATCTAAGGAGGCAATTTAAGGGCTTGCTACTTTATTTCTGAGGGATCAATCGTATTTTTCTCCCTCTCCGTATTTCATTCTAAGTTTGCTTGGGGACAAGCAAAGGCTTAAGTGTGGGGGAGTTTGATAAGTGACTATTATATAGTCAATTATCCTAGTTTTTATATACTTTTACATAAATAAATCATCACTTTTCATTTAGTTTTTTAGTACTTTTTACTTACTTTTGTTATTTTATTAGATTTTACGTTTTTGGTATGTTTTATACATTTTAGACAGGTTTTAGGGTCATTTTATATATACAAAGGATACATGGATATCTTGGTCCAAAAAGATGAAGGAACACCAAGCAAATAAGCACTCCAAGCTGAAAACCAGTCGGAGCGGCCGTGCAGCAAAACCAGGAGCGGCCGTGCAACTTAGGCCATGGCCGGCCATCTTGGCCCATGGAGTGGCCGAGCACTGAAAGGACCTGGCCGTGCTAACCTTGGAGCGGCCGTGCAGCTATATACGGAGCGGCCGTGCAAGTCTTCAAATTCAAATCCAAATCGGGCGCCAAAGAGGACACGGCCGTGCAAAATCCTTGACACGGCCGTGCAAGTCGTGGATTGCGGATGTAAAGGCACCTTTGATGGCACCCAATTGAAGAGTCTCCTTCCATTTATAAATAGGACCCTTGTAATCAGTCTTAGATACGAATTCTTAGAGAGAAACTACTGATATTAAATAGAGAGAAGATACAAAGATTTGTAACAACAATTATCCAAAGAAGTTTGAAGATCAAAGTCATTATTTGTTCTTGGAATCCCTTTGGAGGAAAAGCAATAAAAGTGAAGCATCATTCTCAGCAATCATAAGTCTTTCTTACTCAATCTCTATTTATGCTTTTATGTCATTAATGGCTTGTGAGTAATCCCCCATATTCTTGGGGTTGGAAACTTCAAAAGCATGCTTATTCATCATTAAAAAATGTTTAGTCTTGTCTTCTTTCTTCATCTAAAACAATCTCTTTATATTATTCTCTAAATGCCTTACATTTTGGCGATATCCAATTTGTATGATTCAGTCAATTGAGAGAAGTACCTAGCGGAGAATCTCGATTGACGGAACCATATAAAGAAACTAGGTTCATTGATCACGAGAGTAGTTCAATGGCCTAGGGATGTTCCTTTAATGGAAAGTATGTTGACTTCCGTCCTTAATGGATTCTTACTAATTATGGTCAGCTAGAGATAAGCCGGAATGCCCATTTGTGACAGGGCGGGGGCAAACATAAACGGATTTCTCAAACAGTTAGGACATAATTAGTGAAGAATACAAACGCTATTGTCTTAGCCCGAAATAGCGTAGGCCTAACATACCATCCTTGCTTTTTATGAAAACCTTTTATTTCTAAGACAATGACAATTTGATGAATAAGATTATGTGTATGATTTCCAATCCCGAGAATGCTTCGTTTTTATAAGATTTCAATTAAAGTATTTTCTGTTTATGCTCTCTCTATTATTCTAAAACAAATTTTATCTACCCCCAATCCTTTCTATATTTTCTAAAGACAAAAATATCCCTTAAGTAAACCCTGTCTCTGTGGGATCGACTCGTACTTGCACCCGCTATATTACAATAGCCCGTGCGCTTGCGGAATTAAATAAACTGTTAGGTTTCGACCGAACAGCAGACAGAGAGGACCATTAAGATTCTCGAGGACATGCTACGGGCTTGTGTGATGAACTTCCATTTATCATGGGAAGACCATTTGCCTTTAGTGGAATTTGCCTATAACAATAGCTACCAATCCAGCATTGAGATGGCACCATATGAGGCACTGTATGGGAGGAAATGTAGGTCTCCAATGTGTTGGGATGAGGTTGGTGAAGCTAGACTTTGGGGTCCAGATTTGGTTAGAGACTCAACTGAGAAGATCAAAGTGATCCGTGACAGATTGAGGACAGCCCAGAGCCGTCAGAAGAGCTATACCGACACTAGAAGAAGGGAGTTATCTTTTCAGGTTGGGGATCTTGTATTCTTGAAGATTTCACCAAGAACTGGGATTAAAAGGTTTGGCAACAAAGGGAAGTTGGCTCCTAGATTTGTTGGTCCATTTGAGGTATTAGAGAAGGTGGGTGAGTTAGCCTATCAATTGGCTCTATCTCTATCTCTTTCTTCTCTCCATGATGTATTTCATGTGTCCATGTTGAGGAAGTACTGTTATGATTCCTCACAGGCTTTGAGTTCTCCTCCTGAGGATGTCCAGGCAGATATGACCTATGTGGAGGTACCATTGCGGATTCTGGAGAGGCAGGTCCGGGAATTGTGTACCAAGAGTATTCCTGTGGTGAAAATTCTGTGGAAGAATCACACCATTGAGGAAGCTACTTGGGAATTGGAATCTGAAATGAGGTAGAAGTATCCTGATTTGTTTGATCATTCAGGTAAGTGAAGTCCAAATTCGGGACGAATTTTATTTAAGGGGGAGTGAGTGTCACGACCCTAAACCTAGGCACCATTTTGGGTCACACGTGGAGCACGTGGGAGTGGGGTGCATTGCATCTCATTTTATGCATTATATGCTATTTAGAATTGTTAAGTGTTTATTTGGCTAAGTTGTTAAATTACGTGGTTTTAGATGTTATTAAATTGATTTTAATTATATAATGTCTAAATGGATCAAATGGGAATTATGTGCTAAAGTTATAACATTTGAAAATTTAAATGAAATGTTATAAAAAGTATCGAGGAGCTTGAGTGTAAATATAACCTTGAGGTGGTTGTTTGTTTGATTTTAAACTTGGAGGAGCTTATGTGTAAAATAGTTTATATAAATCTTTTAACAAAGCTTCTCCCAGAAGCATTTTATCCCCTCAGTTCTTCTCCCTACTTCTACGTTCCAGAAAGTATTTAACCCTAGCTTACCTTCCGAAATTCATAACAATTCAACCTTCAATCCTTTCTTTGTTTTGATCGCGAATTATTGCTCATGGATTTGAATAGAACAAGAATAGTCGATCAAATCTTTATTTTATATTGATAAATTTTTGGTAAGTTATTATGATTTCCTTCTATAACTGTTCATAATATGTCTAAAGATGTTATTATGTTATGAATGATTTGTGTAAAGTTGGAACCATTTACTTGGTGTTTGAAATGGAAACAAAACAAGTAAGGTTGAATGAATATGTCAAAAGGTGGTAATATGATTTGGGTTGAATTGGAACATGTTATAGATGTGTTATATAGCATGGAGGGAGTATGTTTATGTGTTTGGAACCTTGTTCTGATGTTTAAAACTGGGTAGAGTTGGGTTGAATGGAAAGAGTATGAAGGAAAATGGTAGTGTCCTTGTTGTTGCTTATGTTTCAGCCAAGAACAGCAGTTTCTGGGGTTGGGCACGACTCGTGCTCTGTAGCACGAGTCGTGACCAGGACAAGCCAAGTCAGGCGACAGTTGTTGCCATGAGGGAAGAGTCGTGCCTTATAGGGGATGACTGATTTTGAAGGGGGTGTAATTGGGCACGAGTCGTGCCCTGCCCTACAGCCTCTGAACCAATTTCTAATCTTTGAAAACCTAGTCTAACCAGTATATAATTGAACACTCTTCAACCTTGATTCTAGTACAACTTTAGTACTATACAATGGAACTTTAAATGGTCCAAATTGATATTGGGAAAGGCTTTAAATATTGTCTTGAAATTGGTTGGAAGGCAATTGTGAAACTTGAACCAAAGTTGATAAAAACTTGGTATTTGAATATGGAACCTTTATAGAAGGTGTTTAATGTTATATTATAAATGCGTAGGGCTACTTATATTATATTGTACCCCTACGTGGTGACCTGTATAGGGTTATTGGTTCTTATAGTGCGTGAAATGTATATGGCACTACTTCATTGGTTTGGGGCAGGAGTATTAATACCCTGTTACTGGATTATATAGTGTGTAATGAATATGTAGGGCTTACTTGATATACATTGTGCCCATATGTGATTACCTATTTATGATTGGTTGTGCACATAGTGTTAAATACGTGTTGCACTGTTTCATTTGTTGAGTATGAGTATTAATACCATGTCATTGGATTGTTGTTATTCAATAGTGTTTAAATACATGTTGCACTATTGTGATTGGTTTAACATGAGGAATAAGTACCATGTTATGTATTGATATCCCGTGGGGTGGATATAGTTTCAAGTATCTGTGATGTGCTTGAATATGGTTATATCAGCTGACTCTCGGGGGTATAGGGAATACTATTACTTATGAGAAGATATTTCATAAGGTGTTTAGATTTCCTTATACCTGTGACCGCTACCCCTTCTGTGGCCACGGATTGGGGGTACAACTTTTATGGATATGTGCAGTCAGTTCCTAAGATAGCTGATATCTTATATGGGTCTCTAAAAGGGATCGTATAAGACGTGAATATGCACCAGCAGTTCACAAATGAGCGGAGTATTACTCCCACCGTTGTACTACATATGATTCAGATGGGAAAGGTAAAGAGAAGGTAACGGAATGTGTTTACCGCTTTACCAATGTGATATTGAGCAACCTGTTTATGTGTTGCATATTTGATATTGAGCAACCTGTTTATGTGTTGCATATTTGATATTGAGTAACCTGTTTATGTGTTGCATATGGTATGACATATTGTTGCATACATAATAGCTTGCTAAGATTTATGCTCACCCCTTCTCCCTTTATTGTTTTAGATCACGCTGAGACAGGAGGACCGGACAGGTGAGGCCGGAAAGCAGTTTGGACATCTTTTGGGTTGTCAGGGTATGTGTTGGTTTGGGGAGTTGGGAATGTCGTGGTTTTTATTCTTTTGGGTAAAAGCTTTGTATATAAAACTTTTATAAACATGTTTCAGTTGTGTTGTGTTGTAATTAAACTTGGAATTGGTTTGTTTTAAAGTTGGCTTGTGTAAGCCTTTACAGTGGTAGTACTTGTTATACAGGTTATAACTAGTTAAACAGGTTTATATATCACCTCCGGGTAGAAGGGTTATTTTGAAATTGATTTCCAAAAGGGTTATTATACTTTTCAAGTAATATAAAGAAAAGTTTTTTTTAAAGGTAATTTGGGACCCTCCATCCTGAGACACGAGTTTATAGGTTTCGGGAGTTGGGAGGCGCCCACAGGACATGTTGGTTATTTGATGATATTGAAATCCATGCCTTGGTTCCCTCCTCTATCAATCTCTTTGACATTGTTATTTGGTTCCTGAAAAATAATTTTTCGGTTTCGTAAGCAGAAAAAAAAAACTATGTAATATCTAGATCCGATGCATCATTTACATAACCAATGAAAACCAACCCAATAGAAAATTCCACCTTTAAAAGCCTATAAACCCATTCATACTTTTCACTTGCTGAGCTATTAGCATATACACTGGCTAGAACTCAATGTTCAACCAATACAACATTCTACAAATATAATTATTCAGCTAATGGCCAGTATAACCATGCCATTAGTTTTTACCAAACAGTAGTGTCATCTTAAGATACAATTCATATACTCCCCGTCAGAAAGATAGAGTCCTACCTTCCTCTTTGGTTTGTCCAGATCCGATGCATCATTTACATAACCAATGAAAACCAACCCAATCGAAAATTCCACCTTTAAAAGCCTATAAACCCATTCATACTTTTCACTTGCTGAGCTATTAGCATATACACTGGCTAGAACTCAATGTTCAACCAATACAACATTCTACAAATATAATTATTCATCTTATGGCCAGTATAACCATGCCATTAGTTTTTACCAAACATCAGTGTCATCTTAAGATACAATTCATATACTCCCCGTCAGAAAGATAGAGTCCTACCTTCCTCTTTGATTTGTCCAGAAATTCTGTAATCCCATTTTTAGAGAAGGGTATAATTTTAGTGTCGTTTAGAATAGGTACAAACAAGTAAGGTTATACAGTGATTCGCAATATGTTTTCTTTTGAATAGGACTATTTTCTGGTCACGGAGGGAGTGTTTCTTAAACCTTTTTCGCATGTAATGTATTCAAGATATGAAGAGAGAGAGAGAGAGAGAGAGAGAGAGAGAGAGAGAGAGAGAGAGACAAACCTGCTGACTAAAAACCTGCTACTGCTACAGGCAATCCTCATAAAATGGTCGTTGAGCTTAAAAACTAGATTCTCGCACAGGACATGTTGGTTATTTGATGATATTGAAATCCATGCCTTGGTTCCCTCCTTTATCAATCTCTTTGACATTGTTATTTGGTTCCTGAAAAATAATTTTTCAGTTTCGTAAGCAGAAAAAAAAACTATGTAATATCTAGATCCGATGCATCATTTACATAACCAATGAAAACCAACCCAATAGAAAATTCCACCTTTAAAAGCCTATAAACACCCATTCATACTTTTCACTTGCTGAGCTATTAGCATATACACTGGCTAGAAACCAATGTTCAACCAATACAACATTCTACAAATATAATTATTCAGCTAATGGCCAGTATAACCATGCCATTAGTTTTTACCAAACGGCAGTGTCATCTTAAGATACAATTCATATACTCCCCGTCAGAAAGATAGAGTCCTACCTTCCTCTTTGGTTTGTCCAGATCCGATGCATCATTTACATAACCAATGAAAACCAACCGAATAGAAAATTCCACCTTTAAAAGCCTATAAACCCATTCATACTTTTCACTTGCTGAGCTATTAGCATATACACTGGCTAGAACTCAATGTTCAACCAATACAACATTCTACAAATATAATTATTCAACTAATGGCCAGTATAACCATGCCATTAGTTTTTACCAAACAGCAATGTCATCTTAAGATACAATTCGTATACTCCCCGTCAGAAAGATAGAGTCCTACCTTCCTCTTTGGTTTGTCTAGAAATTCTGTTATCCCATTTTTAGAGAAGGGTATAATTTTAGTGTCGTTTAGAAGAGGTACAAACAAGTAAGGTTACAATCCAAAAAAGTTTGACTTGTCCAATTGGAGTGAAGTATAGCATCACGGTGATACTGCCTACTTGGTATTACAAGCCAATCAAAGATGACACTCAATATCTTTCTTTTATTTGGTTGAAGTATATGAACTTCTTTTAAACTTAACACTTAAATTAGCTGGAGACACCATGTCAAAGATACAGTGATTCGCAATATGTTTTCTCTCGAATAGGACTATTTTCTTTGCACGGAGGGAGTGTTTCTTCAACCTTTTTCGCATGTAATGTATTCAAGATATAAAGAGAGAGAGAGAGAGAGAGAGAGAGAGAGAGAGAGAGAGAGAAACCTACAGTACTAAAAACCTGCTACTATCTGCAGGCAATCCTCATAAAATGGTCTTTGAGCTTAAATACTAGATTCTCCCATAGGACATGTTGGTTATTTGATGATATTGAAATCCATGCATTGGTTCCCTCCTCTATCAATCTCTTTGACATTGTTATTTGGTTCCTGAAAAATAATTTTTCGGTTTCGTAAGTAGAAAAAAAACTATGTAATATCCAGATCTAATGCATCATTTACATAACCAATGAAAACCAACCCAATAGAAAATTCCACCTTTAAAAGCCTATAAACCCATTCATACTTTTCACTTGCTTAGCTATTAGCATATACACTGGCTAGAACTCAATGTTCAACCAATACAACATTCTACAAATATAATTATTCAGCTTATGGCCAGTATAACCATGCCATTAGTTTTTACCAAACAGCAGTGTCAATGTGTCATCTTAAGATAGAATTCATATACTCCCCGTCAAAAAGATAGAGTCCTACCTTCCTCTTTGGGTTGTCCAGAAATACTGTAATCCCATTTTAGAGAAGGGTATAATTTTAGTGTCGTTTAGAAGAGGTACAAACAAGTAAGGTTACAATCCAAAGAGGAAGTGTTTCTTCAACCTTTTTCGCATGTAATGTATTCAAGATATGAAGAGAGAGAGAGAGAGAGAGAGAGAGAGAGAGAGAGAGAGAAACTTGCAGTACTAAAAACCTGCTACAGCTGTAGGCAATTCTCATAAAATGGTCTTTGAGCTTAAAAACTAAATTCTCTCACACGACATGTTGGTTATTTTATGATATTGAAATTCATGCCTTGGTTCCCTCCTCTATCAATCTCTTTGACATTGTTATTTGGTTCCTGAAAAATAATTTTTCGATTTCGTAAGAAGAAAAAAAAACTATCTAATATCCAGATCCGATGCATCATTGACAGAACCAATGAAAAACAACCCATCTACTACTTAATTTTTACTCATTGACTCAGATGTTTCATTAAGCAACATATAACAACCATTTAGATACTCCTCTTTTATTTTCTCAGCATGTCGCTTATTTCTTTCTCATTCACCCAGTATACAGTCACTTAGATACTCCTCTCAACCACAATTTACTTTTCTTTCAACGGGAAAAGGTAACGAAAAAATAGATAATCAACCTGTTAGACAAACTGAGACAATGAAAGCATACCTGAAGCTTTTCAAAAGCTGAAATTCCAGTAAATTTTTGGAGTGACTCATCATATGATTCTTCATCAACCTGTAGGAGGAAACATATTCTTAGAAATACAAACAGGTTATAGTGAAACCTTTAGAAAGATAGCCATTTATCATCTTAAAGGGGCCTCATATTAACCTCACTTGTTGTATCATACGAAATATACCATTTCGCATTTCAAGAATTGAA